>PJEM01014160.1:0-36618 GCA_004023845.1 Helogale parvula
CCAGGGGGGCAGGACCCCTGAGATCCAGGCGGGAACCCTGACATCCAGGCAGGACCCCTGAGACCCAGTCAGGACCACTGAGATCCAGGTGGGGCCACTGAGACCCAGGTAGGACCCCTGAGATCCAGGCAAGACCCCTGAAATCCAGGGGGGCAGGACCCCTGAGATCCAGGCAGGACCCTTGAGATCCAGGGAGGCAGGACCCCATATGCACAGACACACATAAATACACATCCATGCACGCACACACACACACATCTTCCAGTAAAACACGGAAAACCGAGGTCCCGTTTTGCAGGAGAGAAGGACCCACCAAGAAACACGGGCTCTGACTTTGCACAAACACTGGGCAGGTGCGGGCTCCCCCGGCCTCTCTGGCCCAGGGGCCCCCTTTCAAAGACTCCCCTGCATCTCCGGAGCATCAGGCGTCCGGTCCACACCGCTGTCGGGACGGCCGGGCTCTCCGAGGATCAAAACTTCGAGGATTGAATTTCCGCCTTCTAGTCACACGATTTCAAAAATAGAGAGGAAAACGTACTTGGCAGGGAAAAAATGAGCTCAGAATTCCTATCAGGCAGAAGCATTTGAACACAGCCAGAGGCCTCAGATGTGTCCGGAACACGGCCAGCCCGTCATCCCGGCTGCTGAGAGGAGAGATAGTTCTCAGCCCTCCTCTCTCTGCTCGATTCCTCCTTCAGAATGAAAATGCAGCGGGGGCAGGGCGGTTCGTGAGAAAGGGACCCACGGGCACATGTGCGCCTTGCTGGTGGCAGGACCGCAGGGACGCTGGGCTCAGGGAAGACGGGCAGCAAGAGGCCCCCGGCAGGGACAGCTGCTGATCCAACTTCCCAGCCCTGGGGGTGCGCACAGGACAGCCCTGGGCTGCTGTAAACTTACCACAGACCGGATGGCTTAGAGCAGGAGGAAGGTGTCATGGTTCTGGAGACCAGAAGTCTGAGGTCCAGACAGGGCAGGACCCCTGAGATCCAGGGGGGCAGGGCCCCTGAGATCCAGGGGGGCAGGGCCCCTGAGATCCAGGCAGGACCCCTGAGATCCAGGCTGGAACCCTGAGACCCAGGAGGGGCAGGACCCCTGAGATCCAGGCAGGACCACTGAGATCCAGGCAGGACCCCTGAGATCCAGGCAGGACCCCTGAGATCCAGGCAGGACCCCTGAGATCCAGGCAGGACCAGTGAGATCCAGGAGGGGCAGGACCCTGAGACCCAGGCAGGGCAGGGCTGTGCTCCCTCCTGAGGCTCCAGGGGAGGGTCCTTCCTGCCTCGTCCAGCTTCTAGGACTCCAGGCGTCCAAGGGCTTGTAGCGTCTTCCCTCTTGCCTCTGCCTCCGTCTTCATGTGGCTTCTCCCCTGTGTCTGTGTGTCCTCTCGTCTCTGACAAGGACACCTGTCACTGCATTCAGGGCCCCCCTGACCCAGGATGGGCCCCTCTCAGATCCTTCACTCCCTCCCGTCTGCACAGACCCTGTTTCCGAGTACAGTTGCATCCGGGAGTTCTGGAGGTCAGGCCTGAACATCTCTTTCGGGGAATCAGCCTCAGAATGTCATCACGTAGAATTTGGCCAAATGTGTTCCACGTGGCAGGACAGACATGAACGCTTCCATGCAAAACAGACACGTGTGTGTGTGTGTGTGTGTGTGTGTGTGTGTGAGGAACCAGAAGCATCTGGCCACGCTTTTCAAACAAGTTTGCCAGCCGCGGGACGGACAGACTGCTCACGGGGGCGGGCGCGGCTCTGCACGCGGCCGCATCTGCAACGACCCGGGACACACACCTGGGGGGCGGAGCCTGCACCCCCCAAAGGCACCTGTAGTCCAAAAGAAGCCGTGACCGGGCTCCCCCGTGTCCGTCCCCACGCCTCTGCCCCGTCGGGACGCCCACTTCCCTTGACTTTGCAACTCTGTGAAGCCGTATTTTAGAACTGATCTTTTCTTAACCAGGAGACTTTCCGTGCGTAACGGAGAATGTTTACCCTGGCGGGTGCCAGCGCTGGGGTGAATCCACTGTCGTATTTCTTCACACGAATGAGCCCACCCTGCCTCCTGCTTCGAGGCTGGATGGGGAAGGAATCGCGCAAAACTGCACAGAGAAATATTACCGTAACCGTGTAACAAGTATGTTCAAGGCTGCAGACACCACAGAAATATTGAAACATGGTGCCCGCGAGGGGTAAGCGTCAGGGCGGTGAATTTGCACCCCGGCCATGGCTGCGTTCGTGCTGTCTTCCGTCTCTTCCGGGTCTCTCAGGTCCGTCCCGATGTCTCTGTCTGCCTGTCTCTGGCTCTGTCTCTCTCCGTCTCTGTGATTCCGTCCCCCGTGCCTCCCGTTGCCAACACGGCTCCAGGCATCCAGCCAGGGGCTCGCCATCCCCGTCGCTCTGGGGAAGAGCATCCCGTATCAGGACAACGGGTCCTTTCCCACAGGACTCGCCGACGCCACGGGGCATGTGACACGCGTGTGCACGCTCAGTCACACGCGGTCTCAGAAACGCGCCCGTGGCCGCCGCCGGCCCTTGGACTGCCGGAGCCTCCTCCCGTGCACACGGCATCACCACGGAAGCCCTTAGCATGTCCTCTGACTTTCCTTCCACTGTTTTGTCTCTCGCGGTGCTGACTTTTCCAGAACTGGGGCATCTGCGCCGGATTTAAAGCCCTGCAGCCAGCCCCTCCCCCGGCCCCCCAGCCGTGGCCGCGGTCTACGCGTCAGTCCGTCCGGCAGGGAATCCGGTCTGTGTCTTCGCTGGAAGTCGCCAGGGCCCGTGTTGAGGCCTCAGCAGGTGCAGGGGTCGGGGGAGGGGCCAGCCAGCCCAGAACCGACTCCAAGAAGAAGCAGGGAAACAGGACACCATGGAGGCTAAGGTTCCGAGTGCCCACAGCATCCTCCAGGGCCCCTCCACGCGTCACGTGGAAAACAGAGACCCAACGATGACCTGATGATTCAGGATTTCAAGACGGCGGCCCCAGAGTACCAAACCGCCAGCACGGACCGTCGGAGCACGGCCCGCTCACCACGGAGCCTGGCTGCCAAAAGTATCCGGAAGAAAAGTACGGAAATGTCCACTGCAGGGGGCGAAGGCGGGAAAGAACAGCAAGACCCCCATCAGTTCCCAGGGCGACCAGAGTCAGCAGATACTGGGTCCTCCGTGCCTCAGCACCCGCCCACGGAAAGTTCCGGAATGTTACCCATTTCAGCAGGTGTGCAGAATACATGGAATTGGGGGTTTGGTCAAGGTCCACAGGGCTGCCCACGAGGCGTTGGGAATCGTAGGGGCACAACTAAAACCTCTCGCTACATCTAGGTTCCTTTTATGGGAATTCCAATAATCAGCTTCCTGACATTCCAGAAACTTCTTCTCAAGGGACAAGCGTTTTGGCTTTATTCATCCCAGAAAGAACTCTTGGAAAAGAGGTCTGAAACCGTCACGATGTAGAGAAAACGGTGTGTCCTGAAGATCTACAGGTAATGATTCATTAGTTAAACATTCTTAAATGTTAAATGTAGAAACACAAATTTTAAGGTTTTTTTTTAATTAAAAAAATTTTTTTAAGTGTTTTGGGGCAGTCCTGGCTGGCTTTGTGAGTAGAACACACAACTCCTGATCTTAGAGGTGTAAGTTCAAACCCCACGTTGAGTGTAGACATTACCTTAAAAAAATTAAAATCTAAAAAAAAAATTGTTTTACTTTAAAAAAAGAGGGCATCCGGGTGGTCCAGTCAGTTGAGCGTCTGACTTCAGCTCAGGTCGTGATCTCATAGTTTGTGGGTTCGAGCCCCAGGTCAGGCTCTATGTTGCTGTTGTGGAGCCTGGAGCTGCTTTGGATTCTGTATCTCCCCCTTTTTCTGCCCCTCCCCTGCTCACGCTCTGTCTCTCTCTGTCTCTCTGTGTCTCTCTCTCTCTCAAAAATAAACTTTTAAAACATTAAAAAAAAATAAATAAAACCTTCCGCTGAAGGAAAATCCCAGTGCCAGACCGTTTCACTTGTGAATTCTGGTAAATCAAGAATTCACACCAACTCCTCATCATTTCTTCCAAAAATATGAAAGTATTATTATCTTTAAAACGGAACACAGCACTGGACTTGCACTTCCTGATTCCAGAAGTTAATAAAAAGCTTATTTGGACACAGTGTATACAGAGCAACGCCAAGTTCAATGTGAAAGCCACGTATTACATTAATTGATGGTCGCCAAGGACGCCAAGAGAAGACAGAGGCACAGGGGAAACTGTATATCGACACAAAAAGAATAAGGCTGGATCCCTAGCTCCCAGGCTATATAGAGACGAAAATTTAAGAGCAAAAACCATAAGACTCTTAGAAGAAAACATAGGCATGTGTCTTGAGGACCTTGGATTAAGCTGTGACTTCTTAGCTATAAATCCAAAAGCATAAGCAATCCAAGGAAAACAATAAGTCATTTTGGATTTCATCCAAACCAAAACCTTTGGTGCCTCAGGGCCGAACACGGGAAGTATCTGAAGTCATACGTGTGAAATGAGCCGTGGGTGCAGAATATATAAAGAACCGTCACAACTCAACAAGAAAAAGGCAGACGACCCAACTGAAAATTGGGGCAAGGATTCGAATGGACATTTCTCCATAGAAAGGTACACAAACGCTTCTCAGCATGTGAATTATGAAATAATCACGCTCAGCGTCACAATTCCGTGGAGAAATACTAATCAAAACCACAACATGACACGACTTCATCCAAAATACGTGTAATCGGCATGGTAGACGGAAGGAGGCTTTGTCAAACATGTAGAGGATCCGGAAGCCCCGCCATTGCTGGTGGGAATGCACAAGGGTGCAATCATTTTGGGCAACAGTCAATTCCTTTAAACATTTTTTAATGTTTATTTATTTTTGAGAGAGAGACACAGAACCCGAAGCCGCCCCAGGCGGGGAGCCGTCAGCACAGAGCCCCACGCGGGGCTCGAACCTGTGAACCTCGAGACCATGACCTGAGCTGAACTGACTGAGCCCCCGGGGGTCCCAACAGTCCATTCCTCTAAAACCTCGATGTAGAGGTGACGTGTGACAGAGCCAGTGCACTGCCCAACATGGCTTGGACGTGACCACTTAATGCATATAGAGTTCTCCTGGAGGGGGGTCACGAGAATGTTCTGGAATGGGACCCCGGAAACGCCTCTCACGACTCAGATCCGTATCGAGAAACAGGAGACGCCGAAAGCAAAGGCGTCGCAGAGGCTGAGGACAGACGCAGGTCAAAGACCCGCCCACGCGGACCCCGCCTCCTGTCACCCGGAGCCCCGGCGGGATTTTAAACAAGGGCCCTGATGTCACGAGGTCGGCCCCAGGCCGTGTGTCCCTCTCAGGATCTGTCTGCCGGGACGTCGGCCATAAATATGCAATTTGTACCATTTCCCCCTGGGGTCAGGCATCCGGAAAAATCTATATTTAGGTGCCGCGGACGCAAAGAGTGACACGTCTCTGAGACAGTTTTAAGTTTGTTTTCGGGAAAGAGCTCTCCGAAGAAATACGCATACAATCCTTCCTACTTCCATATATTAAATGTATTTTTCCTTGGAGAGCAATTTTACATATAGAGGCCGTGGCTCCGCGATGGATCTTTCTGAAATATCCATTAAGCAGAAATTAACACGGTGTTGGAAGCTGTCAAAATGTCCAGTTTCTTAGATCCAGGGAATAAAGTGTCAGACATGGTGTGGCTTGTCACCCACCCGCCCGGACGTCCCGAAGGTTCAGCCCACGATGGATGGACCAGCGCCCTCCCCATTCAAGTCACCTGTCGCCTCAGAAGAGGCCTTATCTGGAAACAGGGTATTTTCAGATGGGATCACATGAAGGATCCGAGATGAGCCCATCCTGGACGAGGGTGGCCCTGGGTCCAATGACAGCGTCCTTGTAAGAGACAGAGGAGGAGACACAGACACAGAGGAGAAGCCACGTGAAGGAGGCAGAGACGGGAGGGACGCAGCCACCAGCCCAGGGACGCCTGGAGCCCCGGAAGCTGGAAGAGGCAGGAAGGACCCTCCCCTGGAGCCTCTGGAGGGAGCACAGCCCTGCCCTGCCTGGATCTCAGTGGCCCCTCCTGGGTCTCAGGGGTCCTGACCCTCCTGGATCTCGGTGGTCCTGCCTGGATCTCATGGGTCCTGCCTGGATCTCAGGAGTCCTGCCTGGGTCTCAGGGGTCCTGCCTGGATCTCAGGGGTCCTGCCTGGATGTCAGAGGCCCTGGCCCACCTGGATTTCAAGGGTCCTGCCCTCCCCTAATCTCAAAGGCCCTGTATTTCCTGGATCTCAGTGGCCCTGACTGGACCTCAGGGGTCCTGCCTGGATCTCAGGGGTCCTGCCCCTCCTGGATCTCAGGGGTCCCGCCTGGATATCAGGGGTTCTGCCTGGGTCTCAGGGGTCCTGCCTGGATCGCAGGGGTCCTACCTCCCCTGAATTTCAGTGGTCTTGCCCCTCCTGGATCTCAGAGGCCCTGCCCTGCTTGGATGTCAGTGGTCCTGCCCTGCCTGGATCTCAGAGTCTGGTCTCCAGAGCCGGGACAGGATTAATCTCTGTGGACGTGAGCCGCCGCACTCTGGTAATGAGTTGTGCCCTGGAAACGCCGTCCATCCTGGCTGTGGGAAGCAGCTGCTGGTGCATGTCAGCCACAGGACAAAAATGTCAACTTCACCTCAGGTGCATTTTGCTGGCATCTCGTTGGAAGAGGGGCCGGAGTCCGGAGCGTGACCGCTGGACATCCACGGAGCTGTGGTGTTGTCCGTAGAGGCTCAGCCAACCTAACGTCCCAACTCGAGCAAATGTGTCTTGTCCCTAATGGTCTTGGGACACGTACGGAATAAACATCGATGTGATTGCTGGCGGAGGGGTTAGTATGACACTGGGCGGGTCAGGAGCTGGTAGAATTGCGGGGGGACCCCCCACGTGCCAGCAGTGACACCCACTTAGATATGAGGTGTGCGCGGCCCTCGCCGGCCCAGGCGCTGCGCTGAGCGGTGGAAAGTTCACACCTCGCCTCTGATCCCACCCGGATGTGTTGGGGGTCCCTTGTGCTGTGGCCCCCGGAGACTTCTCCCTTATCGCCCATCACAGAGCAGAAACTACGTGCTTTCTGGTTCCCTAGGAAATGACCCAAACCACCACCTCGTCTCAGAAACAGCCTGAGAAAAACACGGGCTGAGTCTGTATCTCTCAGCGTGCAGGGAAAGCCCTGTGATTTCAGTCACGCAGGGGACTGAGGTGACAACAGTGACCCTGGCGCCTGGGAGGTCGCTGGGTTGGGAGGTTGGCAGCGAGGCTCCGGGGACCATGAAAAGGCTGCTCCCGGGGCGCCTGGGGACGGTGGTGCGGATGGAAAACGAACCATCGGGAACCTGGGAAGACACGGAGTCGTGTTTCAGACACGCACACACTCGCCCTGTGTAATTAATAAAGACGGAAGAGAAAGACAGAAAGTTTACACAGCTCCGGAGCTCCCGGGTCTGCAGGGGATGACCATGACCTTACCTGGGACTGAAGAATGCTAACTAAGCTCTTTCAGTGGCCTTCTGGTCCCGCTGGGGGAGGCCATTCTGATTTGCATGCGGACCCTGAGTCAGAGCGCACGGTTCTTACCTGGATACCCACTAAGTGCGCCACCTGGACCATCGGGAATTTCGTTGCCGCGGTCAGGGTGTGCGTGGCCTGGGGCCGTAAAGGGGCTACTGGGCAAATTTCCAGGGGCCGACTCTGCTCGTCCACCCAATCAACTGAAACGAGGGGTCGTCCTGCCTTTAACTTCCCGAACACACAATGTCATTTCACCGCGTTAAATATTTGCTCGATACCAAAGCTTCTGCAACAATGTTAAAGCTGCACAGAGCTTCTGTAACAATGTTAAAGCTGCAGGCCTCCTTCGGAATCTTTTGCAACAATGTTGAGCCCTTCTTTGCAACCATGTTTTAAACCCTTCTTTGCAACAATTGTTAAACAAATCCTTGCATCGCCCAGTCTCCTTTGCAACAATTGTGAAACGCGTCTGGGTTACATTGAATCAGTTGCGACCACTGTTAAATCCTTCTCGCTTTGGAGTGAATTATGTTTTCGGTTTCTTTCGGGGAAACGCCGTGTTGGGGTATCTTTGGATTGTGTTATCTCGGGGTGAGCTGTGCAGAGCGAATTGTGATGAGATGACATTTCAATCCACCCGTGCTGGGGGGGTGAAGGGGGGCACACCGTGTGTCCCGAACGCATCAGCCATCACGTTGCACATGGGTCTCTGGGTCCACCAGGATGTGGGCCTTTTGTTTACTATGGCGGCAGGTCCCTGTAAAACACATCCTGCTTCCCCTGGCGGGCCCTGGTCCCAGGCATGTTGGGTAAAAGTGAGAGCCCATAAAAAAAAAAAAAAAGTGAGAGCCCGTAAACCATTGTGACCACGAATCTGCCCGGACTTACCAGGCACGATGCATCCTCCGTGGGACCCAGAATCACGCTTCCTGCTCTGAGTACGAAACTCGTGAGCCGCCATCCTGGCTCTGGTTGGCACACAACACGATCCGGCTTTATGTCTGAATTATGTTAGGGGCGCCTGGGGGGCTCAGTCGGTTGAGCATCCGCCTTGGGCTCAGGTCATGATCTCACGATTCGTGAGTTCGAGCCCCGCGTGGGGCTCTGCGCGGACAGCTCGGACCCTGGAACCTGCTTCCGATTCTGTGTCTCGGTCTCTGCCCCTCCCCCATTCAGCGTGTGTGTGTGTTTCTCAAAAATAAACCTAAAAAACTTATATTTGAATTGCTTTCTCGTGGCTGCACGGCAAACCTTCCTTCCCGTTCTGGACACATCGTGGGGGGCCCGTCTGCGTCAGATCGCACACACATCACGCCTACTTAGGCAGCGACAGATGGCGTTTTGGCCTTTTTCATCTCACAGGGAGACGGGGCGCGGCCGCCTGCGTCCCCTGAGGTCTCGAGTCCAGGATCCGAGTCCCATCTCAAGGCTCAAACACAACAGACACGCTCACCCCGGAGCCGACCGGACAACACGCGTGTATCGTGTCTGCCGTGCATCCGGGCGCGTCTCCACGGGAAGAACTGCACGTTTCATCCCAAACGGCGCCTGGAATTGGGTGCGCACACCCCAAGCTCATTCCCCGTGCATTTAGGTAAAGGGTCTACAGAAAGGACGCTGCAGGTGAAAACCACAAATTCAGTCAACGTGGGGAAAAAACACACAAATGAAGAAGAAAGGAGATCCCGTGTCTGTTTCTGTGGACACGAATACGCTTTGCCAACACGGGGTCCTCGTCTTGATCCCGAGCACCTGCGCCGTCCAGCGACAGGAGTCACAGAGTGCGCTACGAGTCAGGGCGCCGGAACGCACCCGGACCTCGGCCTCGGGAATGACCCTCAATATGTTTGTGAGCTGTGCCTCCTTCTGAATATAGATTCGCTTGGGAAATCTCAAACCCCGTATTTCCACAGGCAACCTCTCCGTGCAGATCTTGGAGAGCGTGTCTGTGTGTGTGTGTGTGTGTGTGTGTCCGTGATGCACGAGCCCGGCCCCTCCGCGGTTTTGCGTCCTCAGCACGTCCCCCTCCTTCCCTCCACCGCCCGTGACTGAATGTGAAACTCAGGCGCCCCAGACCGGCCAGGATGCTCTCCTGTCTCATTTGGGATTTTGGAACTGGGGGTGAGACACGGTCACCTGGACACCCCTGGCCTCGCTCATCTGCGTCTGCAAATTAAATGATTCAAAATACAGAGAGAGAGAGGTCCGGTTCCAGAAACGTCTGCTGCACAAACCACAGGAAAATCAGACACGGATTCAGGGCCCAGAGATTCAGTTTTCAGTACTGAGGTTGCCAGGGACGCCTGGAGACCGCGGACCAGACCGGGCTCTGCCGCCCAGGAGCACCGTCAGAGACAATTCCAGAAGGAAAGGGGCCCCGAATCAACGGTGAACCACGGGAACCAGTTTGCTGACCAGGGACGGACATTTACGGTGGTTTGAACCAAAGGTAACAGCTCTGATGATGTTTGCCGCCAAGACACGAGGCGCAAGAAGGAAACGGGGCTGCTCACCCCCAACGCCAGGGATGCACACGCCAGAGAGGCCCCACGGGGGGCACCCAGCCCGGCCGCACACGGGGGACGCACGCCTCCTCTGTTCAGGGACCTCGGTCCCCATGGCCTGCACCCGGCAAACACGGCTTCCCTCCTGCAGGACACGAATGCGAGTGAGGAGGGGGCGCTCTGGCCGTGCACCCGTCTCCCGCCGTGTGGGTGACAGAAGAGACCGGAAGTGTCAGGCTGGCGGGGCGGCTGCGGAGCGTCAGGTGCTCGAAATCTCCCCTGTGGCCGGGCCAGCAGACCCCACCGACGGCAGCGAGCTGGTACACCCGTCGGTGGGCTCAGCACCCCACACGCAGAGCCGCCCACCTCCCAGCGGCCTCGGCTCCCCCGGGGGGGCTCTGCCCAGCCCCGTCCGCCCGGCCCGTCTTCCCCCACATGTGGTTTCATCGGCTCTGGGAAGCCTTCCGCGCACCAAGCTCTGGTCCCTCACGTCCCTCTACCTGACGAGATAAAAAGGACATGCCAAAAAAAAAACGGTCTCATTCTGAAAAGCTGATATTTTTTTCCATTTATTCTTTCTGTTTTCCAAAATGACTCCACCATCATTGCATCCGTATACCGTCCAACAAAAAAAGGAAAAAGCACTGAAATCGAAAACTCAAACAGAGCCGACGTGCGTGTCTCAGAAATGCCGCACGGTTGTCCTAAGCGTCTGAGTGGATTCCAAATGGGGATTTTTTAAAAATTTGTTTCTATTCTTTTCTATGCGTTCTGGGAGGCTGAGGGCTGGGGTACGTGAAAAGCTAGGAAAAGGTACGAGTGTGTGAGGGGGTCTTGGACGCAGCAGCAGAAATCAGAGGCCCCTGAAAACCCAGGAAACAGACGCCAAACGTGAGCTGGACACAGACACACACACACACACACACACCCTTCTGTGTGGATGCAAAACACAACGCGCTCTTTCCAGCCCGGTGGGGACGAGCGGAGAACTTTTTTTAACACTTGAGTACAAATATTTATGTTTATTTATATCTCCGTTTGACAAGATGTACATTCATCCTATATGGCTGACAAAATACACTTTGTAACTAGAACTAAATGCGAGAACATTTCTTCTTACCGACCTGCAAGCGCGCGGCCAGCCAGGCCCTCCGGCGGGTTCCCGCGGTCGCCCCCCAGCCCCGCGGGTCTCGGGACGCTGCCCCGACCCTTTCCCGGGGCAGCGGTCCCCGAACACGTCTGTGGGTGCGGACACAGCTCGGACGCGGAACCCGATCACCGTGGCTGCCGTGAACCCGTCGCCCCCCGTAATTTGCGGGGCCCAGGGGGGCAGGGGCCAAAGCAACAGGTTTAAAAAATATAAAAATAAATGCAAGGCCATGTCAAATTTACACTCACCATAATTAAAATAGCACATATTTATGAACTTTCAACCGAAAGGATAAAAAATAAAAGGCAATAAATAACACATCGACATACATCCAAAGTCAAAAAGCAGACGCCTTCACCCCTTGGACGCCGACTCAGCCCACAGCCGGGCTCGGGGCTCCCACGATCACCTTTCAATAAATACCACGCTCCATCGCTTTGAAACTTGATATGTTCTACATTCCTCGGCTGATTTCTCGTTAAATATCAAATTTCAATAAAACATTTATAAATCGCATCTCGTTTGCACATGTATGGAAAAAAAAAGTCAGCATATCCCTAAGCTAATTTTTTAATAAATTTTAATAAATTAGGCACCAGGTTTTAAAACGGGTCAACTGAACGGACCTCCCCCCCCCCCCCGGCCGCCCCGACCTCTGAAACGCGGGTAAAGGAAGCGCAAAGTGCCTGAAGACGCTCGGGCCTTGCACTCAGCCTGGGCCCTGCGCCCGTGGGGACTCCGGGGCAGGGGCTGTGCTCGCAGGGAAATGAAGGAATGAGACGGAAGCCGAGTGTGGGAGCAGAGGTGGCCGGCAATTTCCTTCCTCGCGACCAGCAGGGCGGCCGTGAGCTCAGACACCGATGCCCCGTCTTTAATCATCCAGAGGAGCCCCTGTGTGCGGCACAGACCACACACACTCAAGCCCGCGGACACCGAGGTGCCCAGCTTACGTCGGACCGAGGTGTGGGGACGGCCCCCCGCTCAGGGGGACCGGGCGGCATTCGAGGCTCTGGCGGCCCTCCAGGCCCTTGAGCAGGGATCCCAACGCACTTGGCCGATGAACTTGGGCAGCGGGTCAGAACAGGTGCTCTGGACCGGCTGGCGTTTCTGGTCATCGATCAGGGAACCCGTGTGGCCTGGAGCTGACCATGCGGACGCCCCACACGGACAAGAAGCAAAGGACATCTCTGCGCCTCTGAACCAGCAGTGACGGAGGCTGTGCGTCTCCAAAGACGCGAGACCAGACGCGTCACGTACAGGGTAGGCCCAGACCGCAGACCCAGAAACTCTAGAACCTTCCGCACCGACGTCCTTGGCCGCCGTTGCTCAGACACACACACCACCGAGGAAGGAAAAACGGGATTCGTGACAAGGACCGACAGGAACCACAGAATCCTACAGGAATTCCGTTTCACCAAACCGGTCGATTTCTGTCCTGAATGGACAGAGATGCTTCCGGAAGCCTGACCAACCTGACACGCGGCTCACGACTGCGGGGACACGCAAGCGTGCCCAACCTGCTGTCCGGGGCACACTCCTCGCGCTACCCACGTGCGGGGCGCCCTGGGCCACCCTTCCCGTCTGCGCCTGCACCGTGCCGGTTGCCTCTCTTTCTGGGGGCCTGTGTATGACGCTCGCACCTGGCTCACTTTCCACGTTAAATAAGACCAAAAAAAACAAAAAAAAAACCAAAAAGAGCGAAAAGAAGGATCAGGTGACCCCCGTCCCACACGTCCTGCGTCCCCAGCACATCCAGACCCGGACGCCCCATTTTAAAGCTACACGTTTGGCAAGATCAGACCCCGTGTCTTTCTGGTCCGCGGAGGGGGCTCTGTGGCCGAGGGCGTGGCCTCTAAGCGTTCGTTTGCGTAACGTTTTTTTCCTAAGGTTTTTGGAAACACAAGCAAACAGGGATGTGCACACGTGACCGGGAACCTGTGCCGAGTGTTCAGTTTTAGGACGAGCGTCACCGGCTTCAAGAGCCTGGAAACGGGCTGTTTGCCCTGGAAGGAAATTCCAGCTTTCGTCCGGGACCCGCTCTCCGGTTTATTCACAGCTGTTTACACGCAAAACCGCACAGGCCAGGCAACCTGTGCGCGGCCGTGACCTCTGACGCGAGAAGTTGCCAGGGATTTGAAAATACGGACCTGGCTTTCTCCGCCCTGTTCTGTCATTAAGGGTTCTAGTAAAATTTCAGGGGAAAAGAAGTTGAAGGGGACTTTTGATTTGTAGAAAGAGTTTTTCAGAAAAGGGAAGTGAGGCCTGTCCAAAGTCCTGGCATTTCGGCCCAGTGAGAAGGAGAAGACGTCCCCTTACATGGAGGGAAAGGCTTTCTCTCTTGCAAAAATGTACCAAGTTCGGGAATCAGGAAGGACAACCTGGAAAGAGCAGAACCTCTTCTGCATACAGAGCAAACAGCCGAGGTTCAGGACGCGCTGCCTGGACGCCTGGATGGCCCATCGCGGGGAAGGCGGCTTCC
This sequence comes from Helogale parvula, assembly GCA_004023845.1. Taxonomy (NCBI): domain Eukaryota; kingdom Metazoa; phylum Chordata; class Mammalia; order Carnivora; family Herpestidae; genus Helogale; species Helogale parvula. The sequence goes on from PJEM01014160.1 coordinate 13,689, forward strand.
GCTGGGCAGGTGAGGGAGGCAGAAACCCAGGCCCACGCTGGAGGTGGACCAGCCCGGCCCTGGTGCGCGGCCCCCGCCGGGCACACACACAGCTCACTGCCCGGAAGTCAGGTGCCTCACTGGGGACCCTGAACGCTTTGGCTAAACCTTTTCCAGGGACTCCTGCATCCCACGCCAGCGGGTCAAAGAAGTTCCAATTTGGTGCTTACAGAACGGGGAGGAGGCGGAAGGGGGCGGCGGAGGCAGGACGAAACGAAAAGAAAAGAGAAGAAGAAATAAAACCTGGGTCTGCGGCTACAAAACAGTATGTGAAAGCTCACGGCCCGGACGACCTCGCTCAGGCTCCCGCCTTCCCAGAAACAGCACATGCCACACGCGCCCTGGGCCCCCGGTCGGCCAGGCCCACAGCATGCAGGAGGAGGTAATGCCCGCGGGAGTCGCAGCTGACGGGGTCAAGAGTGCACGGCTATTTTTTTAAAATCTATAATATTTACAGTATTGCACTTGACTGCACTTAATTGCATTTCACTAAAGTTAATGCTGAATCAGGATTATCCCTTCAAATCACGCGCCCTGTGTCTCTATGCAAGTTATTTGCGTCTGAGTTCTGTAAAAGAGCAAAAAACAATTTTCATCGGTGGGGAATCAAATTCTGGAAAAGGTATAAAGTCGCCTGGTCCGTGGAATCCTAAACTCGGTGCTTTGGGGCCAAACGTGGGTGAAGACCTTGCTGGTGATTCAAGTCCCCAACAAAAGGGTCCCAGCTCGGGCCGCGCGGATGTGTCCCCCACCACCACCCCACCTTGCGGAGGTCGCCACACGCGGTTCCTTATTGCTGCAGAGCACGGCCCCTGCCCGGCAGGCCAAAGTCCACATCGAAATCCATACCCGTCCAGAACCTCCTCCGATGAAAAGGCGAGTTCGCGACAGTGAGTAAAAATGTTGGCATCTTCAGCGGAGACCAGCCCCAGATCTTCTGTGAAATAGACTCCGTGATCTTCCAAAGGCGCCTGGGAGGCCGCATGCACAGGGTAGGAAGGCCGCCGGCAGCCCAGGAGCGCACAGGGCGCACGGGAGCGCACGGAGGGCATAGGAGCGCACGGAGCGCAGGGCTCCACGCGGCCCAGGGTCCCAGGCGGCAGAGGGCTGGGTGGGCTGAGCGTCACCTGCTTTCTTCCGCACAGTCTCTGCGAGGGTCTGGCAGACCGTGAGGTCCCCGGAAGGTCCCCTCTCTAGGCGGGCGGCGGGCCCACCCCGGGCTGCCCCCGGCGGGGAGGCCGCCGCAGCAGGGCCCGCGCGCGCGCTCCAGGGCGTCCGTGCGAACCTTCGGGGGGGGCGCGGAGGGGTCGAGCGCGGGCGGGGTCTCGGGGCCGGGGCCGGGCGCGGGGCGGGCGGCGGGTCAGAGCCCCAAGGCCTCGGCGTGCTTGCGCGCCTTGAGCCGCAGGTCGGCGATGCTGGAGTTTTTGCTGTTACTCTTGGCGGCGGCGGCCACGACGGCGGCGGCGGAGGCCGACTCGGCCAGGGACGCGATGGGCAGGCCGAAGGGCGGCGGCGGGAACATCAGGTAGGGCGCGTGCGCCGCCAGGTGCGGGTGCAGGTGCGGGTGCGCGTGCGCGACGCCTTCCAGCTGCAGCTGAGCCTGGACCTGCGGGGGCAGACGGCGCCGTTAGCGCGCGCGCGCGGGACGCGACGGGCCCTGCGCGGGGGACCCCGGGGCGTCCCTTTCTGGGGAGGCGTAGTCCCCCCTCCCCGTCAGCCAGGGGGTCGCAGCTGTCCTCTGGGCACGCGTGTCCGCGGGGGACGAGCTGGACAAGGGGAACGGAGCCCGGCGCCCCCACCGCTGGTCCCCTCCTCACGAGAACCTCAGCTTCTCTGAACTTGTGACGTGTCCCTGACTCAGCGTCCGGACCGTGGGGCGCTGGCCGCCTCCGACACCCCTCCCCCGCGCTCCAACAGCCTAATTTCATCACGGCCGCAGGGCGGACCCCAGTCTGGGCAGCAGGTCCCGTGGTGCGGAGACCACCCTCCCAGGGGCAGGACGTGGGCCCGGGCGCCGAGTGGGTGAGGCCGAGCAAGACGGGCGCAGGCCCCGACCCAGCACAGGCGCGGCCCGTCTGGGCACCCGGAGGCTCAGGGCTCCAGGCCCGCTCTCTGTCCCGGGCATCTGTGTACTGAGCCCCGGCCACCTCCGCCCTCCCTCCAGGCGGCCCGCAGAGGCCCGCAGCAAACACAGGTCCAAATAGAATCCCCCCTCCCCGGGCCTGCTCCTCGGAGCAAAGGCGTGGGGCGCGCGTGGAGGCCACGCCTCGGCTCTGCCCACAGCACCCTGCGCCGCCAGCGCGGGCGCTCACCCTTTCCCCAACGGTGGGGCCCCGTGGGCGCGCCCCCAGGTCCTGCGCTGGGGCCGGGGGAGCCCAGGAGCGCGTGGGGAGCTCTCGCCCTGGGCACCTCCTTACCCGCCCCCACGCAGGTTCCAACACCCCAGTGGCTGCTCCCAGGCAGAATGCCGCCCCCCCCCCCGGGGTCTCCCGAAACCCTAGGCGCCCACACCAGGCATCCCTCAGCGCTGGGGCCTCCTACTCTGCTTGGAGCTGAGCCCAGAGACGCCAGCTCTGGGGCGCGGAGGGAGGCCCAGGTCCGGTGGGGGGAGGGGTGGGGGGCCGCAGACACCTCACTTGAGGCGTTAGGGAGGCGAGGTGGGGGGTCGGCTGCAGACGCGGGGCCTCGCCCCCAGCCAGGCCGCCTGGGTGGGTGGGATTTTTTTTTTTTCCACTCCGATTTGATTTTTGTAAAATGGTGTTTGGGTTTACGCCCCGGCCCTCCCCAAGGTGACTGTCGGGAGTTTTACAGCGTGATTTTAATACGTGCCAACGGCTCTATAAATGCCCCCTTGTAAAAGCGGCAGCCTTTCTTCCGCGGGGGCGGGACGCCGGGAGGCCGGGAGGCGGCGGCCCCCGCGCGCCGGCTCAGAAGGCAAGAAGACGGCCTACCTGTTGGAAAGGCATTCGCAGGGCGCCCATGTTCACGTAGGGCGCCACCCTGCAGGCGTCCAGGTGGCTGGCCGTGCCCAGGATGACGCCTGCAAGGCAAGGAGGAGGAGCGTCAGGACCGCCGGGTCGGTGCGCGCCGCGGCCCCGAATGCGCGCGCTCCCCACCCGCGCGCTCACCTTTGTGCATCTGGTTCTCTTGCTTCCGGCACTTGGCTCTCCGGTTCTGGAACCAAACCTGCGGACAGAGCACAGGGACCCGCGTGGCCCCGTGAGCCGCGGCCTCTCTCCCCCCAGAGGGTGGGGGGACAGCGGCGCGCTCCGTGGGGCCCCTGCCCCCCAGCCGCCCCCTCCCCCATAACTGGCTCCCTAGAGCTTCGAATTCCCAAACTCACTTCCAGGCCCGGCCTGTGCCCCACGGTGAGGAAAACCTCAAGTGTTCATGTATTTAAAGTGAATCAGTGCGCGCTAGCATGGCGGGGGGAATCCATCCAGAACTTTCCATGATCAGCGGGGGGCCCCTCTCGCCCACTCTGCCAGCCCCGGGAGCGCCCGATCGCATCGCCCTCCTCCGGACCTTGGCGGCCAGGAAAGGGGGCGCACGGGCAGATAAAGACCTTCAGGCATGGCCCCTGCCCTGGTGAAACTCGGACACCCTGAGTCCAGAAACTTCCATGCCCTCCTTGGAAGGCGGCAGCGTCCCAGTTAACAGTAAGGACTCATGAACCCTGTCAGACAGGGTCACCCCAGTAACTGAGGCCACGGCCTCTCTTAACCAATGTCTGGGTCTTGGACAAAGGATATCAGAGGGAGGCTCCCCAGTTCACCTCCATCTGCAGGCCTGATGTCAACACTTTGGTGCAAAGGACAGCCCCCTTCAAAGCCCCCCCCCCCCCCAGACAGCCCAGGGTCTGGAACACCGTGGCCCCCGGGCTGTGCCTCAGGAAATCTGGGACCTGCCTCCCGGCATATTCTTAGCCACTTAATTGTCCCTAACCCGCTCTCTCTGCAGCCTCCCTCGGCCCTCACCAGCGGGTTGGCGTCAGGGGCCTCACAGAATAATTAGCACAAAGAAATCCCACTGGGGCGGCTCGGCCCTGCTGCCCGGAGTGCGCACTGCTCCAAGCCGGCCCTGACTGTGCTCTGGGGAAGGTCAGCTAACCAGGGGAGGCTGGCCGATAAGAAACCTTCACTTTTCCTCCCCAGACTCTCCAAAGGCAGCTTTTTATCCACCCGTTTGAATCCGCTTTCCGGAAGGTTCCCAAGCTCACCCGCCAGGCCACGTATAGGGAGAGCCGGGACATTCCCCTGAAAAGCAGTCCCAAAATGGGCGCTCCGACCCAGTCACCCACCAAGGCGGCTGCACCAACTTTCACTCCTGTGTGCAAAGCCCCAGTCAGAATCCTGCTCCCCGCGGGACCCCAAGCTGCCTCCCCCCTCCCCACCCAGTAGGACTGCACCCCCTTGGCCCGGGCTCCTCCCTCTCCCGGGGGTCCCTACTCGGCAAAGCGAGGCACCGAGACGGCAGATTCTGCCCCCTTTCCAGGAGATTTTTCAAAACCAGAATCGTAGTGAAATCCGGAGAGAAAGCCGGCGCTCCGTTCAGCACGGGTGGGGGGGGCTGGGGGGTGGAAATCAGATTATGAGGCATAAAAGTGATGAATTAGCTGTTGCGTGAAGCGGTAATAAATCAGTCTTGGGGTGATCCACGATCAATTCGAATTAGTCCTGAATATGCTAAGTGGAACTCAGTGCACTGGTTACGCAGTTATTTCTTCATTAAGGACCAGTCACTGATTTCTTTCACAAACGCTGTAATCGGATTTCCTTTTGATTTCCATTACAGACAGTGAATAATGACATTTAATTTAGAGCGGCACCATAAACCCAAAGATATTTGTTGTAATTAAATTACCGCCTGCTCCTTCGCGGGGTCTCATAACTTTCGATTATAACTCTGACAGCTGGGCCATATGAGTTCCCGTACACGACTAAAAATAAAACGGTAATAAGGACCAGTGTGTATAGGATCCCCAATTTATTTACGGCAGATTTCCACGCTAAATTGAAACTCTATCCTTTAACGGCGCGGGACAGGCTGTACCGAAAAGCATGACCCAAGGCTCCAGGGACGGGAATAACACGGGGTCCCCTGTGCCCCCTGCGTCCCCCGCCGGCCCCCGCGCCCCGTGCGCCCTGACCCATTCATTCTAACTAATTGATTTTTATGAGCAGTCTCCCGTTTTCTCCTATTCTGCGGTTCTTGTTTTCCCCGTGGCCAGGACGAGATGATTTCTCCCATCCCTGTGTTTGTTTTTATTATTATTTCGAGTCGTTAAATTTTAATTCGCCCCGAGATGGAGAGCCTCGGACTTCCCCCCCCCCCCCCCACCTTTATTTTAGGGCTTTTTCCTGATCTGCAGGCGCCCAGAACCAATGTGCTGCCAGCCGGCCCCTCCTCTGGAGGTGCTCCTCAGTAATAGACTGCTCAAAGAAATAGTGGAGAATTAAATTACAAGTAATTTATTTTTATAGAAACAGTACATCAAGGCCGGCGAGATATTACAGGTCCCGGGCAGAGAGACGCCGGGCGATGACATAAAAGTTGATGTCCCCTTCAGCGAAAGTTTAATCTTTTCATTAATTTATAGGGTGCGGCACCATCCATCTCCCCCAGAAAGGTGGCCAGCGGAGAAGCCGCCCTGGGCCCGGCCGGCCGGCTCCCTGTGCAGGGGCCGGAGAGGCCCTGACCAGCCGGACCCTCCCTCCCCTGGGGCACAGGTTTGCACAGCTCCTGGGCTGGGGGTCCCTCCTTCCGCAGCCTCTGTCCCCGCGGCTGTGCTCGAAGGACCTGGAAAAGGCTCACTATTGCATTTCATCCTAAGAAGCAGCCTTTTCGCAGCCGCTGGAGGCTGGGAGCAAAATCCATGTCCTTTTTCAAATGAAAAATTTCGTAAAACCCTCTGGCTACCACACGGTCGTGCTTTCGTTTCCTGAGTGAACTGGGGTGCGGGGTGGCGTGGGGTCTGCACGCGCTGATTGATTTTTCCTGGCCCCCTCCCCGTTTGGCAAGATTCCCTCCATTTATTCAAAACCAGTCCCCGGAGCCCCGGGGGTGCTGACCCCTGTCCTTCCCCGCCTGGCGCGCTCTGTCCCGCGCGGACCCGTGAGGACGGACGGAAGGCTCCAGGCCCGAGCTCGCAGGCCGGGGCTACGGAAGTGAATTTTGGCCCCCCGACCCCTCAAAGGCGTTAATCAGTTTAACTGGTGGTGCAGCAGGCCGGGCCGGGCGGCCCCTCGGCGCACGTGCTGCGCGCGCCCAGGCCCCGCAGACCCGGCGCGCCAGATGGGCCATCATGAATTCATGCGCCCGCGCCCCCCGCGCCCGGGCTAATCCGGCCCCGCGCGGGCACCAGCCGCGCTCATCAAGATGCCCGAGTGCGAGGCTCCCCCCAGCCGGCCCCGCGCCTGCCCTCCCGGGAGTGTTGGGGAGGCGGCTGCGGGGAGGGGAGGGGAGGAGGGAGAGAAACTGGGAAGGAGTGAGCAGGGGTCCGACTCCCGACCGCGTCGAGGCGGGGGCGGCGGCTCCGGGAGGACGCGCGCCCTCCTCCGCGAGCCCCGTGCGACCCGCACCCAGGGCCCCGCCGCCCGCCCCGCGCTCCTACCTGCACGCGCGCCTCCGAGAGCCCGAGGCGCTGGCTCAGCTCCTCGCGCATGAAGGCGTCGGGGTAGTGCGTCTCGTCGAACAGCCGCTCGAGCTCGTTCAGCTGCTCCAGCGTGAAGTTGGTGCGGCTGCGCCGCTGCTTCAGCTTCGTCTGCCCGTCCTCGTCCTCCGACTTGACGTCATCCCGCTTGTCCTTGCAGTCGTAGAGGCCTGCGGGCGGGCGCGGGGCGCGGGGCTGAGCGCGCGCGGCTCCCGGGGCGCGGCCCGCGCCGAGCGCCCCAGCGCGCCCTGCCGACCGAGGCCCGCGGCCAGCGCGCCCTGCGGACCGAGGCCCAGGCTGCGGCAGGTCCGTAGAGCGGACTCGAGGGGGAACACACGCGGCCGGGCCTGGGGCGCCGGCGCCTGAGCCTCGGCCTGACCTCGGACCGCTGTCCTCAATTTTCCACTTGGCGCCTGTGGACAGAGCGACTTGGCCCCACAGCCTAACGGTCTCTCTCCCTTCCTCTCCAACTGAGGTTAAATATTACGTTAAGTCAAGGAAGTTTGGGCAGAATCGCGCGGCTGTGGGTCCCGCGAAGGGCACCTGCGCGCCAGCCGGGTAGGAGCCTCCCTCCGGGCGCGGCCCCCACTCTGGCCCCTTTTTCACACCAGCAGCGCGACGCTCACACCCGAATGCACCGCCTGGGGCCTGGGGTGCGCCGCTGAGCAAGGTCCCCGGGTTTCCTGGCCTCTCCCCTCCTCACTGTCACCTGCATCCGGCACGCAGCCCACCAGGGCACCGAGCAAGACACTTCTTCCTCCAAAATTTACAAAAGCTTGTGTTTGCTGGGGGAGGGGACGGGGCGAAACCTCAGGCAATGAGATCAACGTTGAGGGTCTAACCCGGACACCTCTTCTTCCCACCTCTAGCGAACCGACAGCCTCCACAGGCTCAGACACTTAAAATAAACAGCTATCACCCAAGGCCCCGGGGGCAGCGGGGGTAGCCCATCCCGGCCCCTGCGTCTCGTGCTTTCTCTCCACCACGGGCCTCCTGCTGCGGGGCGGGGGCTGCCTCAGGACCCTCCCGAGATCACACTTCGGAAGCCCCGTGTAGACCCCCCGGAGGGCCTCTCCCAAACTCAGCCCCGAAACTCGCGAAGGGGAGGACCCGCATTGGGCTGTGGGGATGGCGGAGAGCCACCCGGGTTGGTGAGCCAGCCGGACACCAAGTCCTGAGTCTCCCTGACGGCCTCCCTCGAGGCTCCTGAGCACGGGGTGGAACCCCAGCTCCCATTTTAAACCCCTTTCCACCTCCGGAAAGCGTCGCATTTCCAAAGAAACACCCCATTTCCTCCCACACCGTAAATCCCGTCTCACGGGCGGCCTTGATTCTTAAGTCTGACCCCCGGGATGGATCCCAGCTGAGAAGCGCAGGGCAGGCTTTGCAAAATCCACAGACTCCTTGCTCCTCCCGGCAGGACCCCCGGACCTCAGGGGTCTCTCCAAGCACCCAAAGGTCCCCCACGGCCGCATTTTGCCCCCATCTTACAAACACCAGCCTGGGGTCCCGCCCCACCCCTACCCTGGGGTCTGTACCGCCAGCAACGCAGAGGACGAGACGCTGGGCTGGGAAGGAATCTTGTCTGGTTTTCCTCTCCTCCTTGAAAGGCCCTGGCTGCCTTCCGCTCCCTTTCCGTGACCCTTTTCCAGGGTCCGCTGCCTTGGCAATGAAGGTGAAAGGGGGCAGGCAGGACAGGGACGGGCGGGACCCCTTGGAGGGCCCAGGGGGAGGCACGGAGGTCAGCCCTGGGAGCTGTAAACCTCTGAACTTGAGTGTGGGCCCGAGTCGCACGCAGCCACACCTGGGTCTCCGTTAAAGCAAACTGCGCGTGAATCCCATAGTCAGGTCTGCCCAGCGGGCCCAGGGCGAACCCCGAGGTGACACGGGCCGGGCCCTCGCTGGCCCCGGATGCCAGTGGTCAGGGGCTGTGTCAAAGGCTCCGGCAGCTCCAACCTTCCCTGGGTCAAGGCCTTGGAAAGACATCTGGGAAGACCTCGGCCCAGAACTCTGCCGTTCAGAGACCCAAAGCGTGGGGTCCCAACGACCAGGATGTGTGGCCGTCCTGGGGCCAGGGAGGGGAGGGGACCAGGTCCTCACACCGAGACCACCCTGACCTCTTTGAAGGCTGACAACGTGCGGAACCTGACCCTCCAAGGCCCGTGGCCTTTGTAATGAAACACTGGCTCCGCAGCTGTTTCCAGCTGTGCCCCCGAAACCCAGCCAGGGTTACGCATCTCACTGACCGCTGCGGGTAGCCCTGTGCGATCGGACATTCCCCAGGTCGGGACCACCCCGTGCCCGGCTGGGAGAGGCCCCCATAAACCCAGCAGCTCCCCGGATTCGGCAACAGGGGCCGTGGCTGGAAAAGCCAGGAAGGAAGCAGGCCCGAGCCGCGCAGCCGGGCGGCTGTCCTGCGACAGCCCGCGGGCCCGCGGCCATGAACTGCCCGGGATCCTTCAGGCCCCTGCAGACCCCGGCCACCTGCGGGCACGCGACTGGATTTAATTTACAGGCCCGTGTCGGCCGGATCGAGCCTCCGGGGTCAAGGCCGGGAAAGTTTTCCCCAAGAGGAAACTGAGCAGCGAGGTTCAGAGGGCGGAGGAGGCGAGGTTCCCTCCGGGCCCAGCGGGCGGCCCGTTTCGGAGGCTGTGCGAGCCGCGAGGCGCTGGACGCAGGAGAGAGGCTGTGCTCTCTCGCCTGAGCGCCGGGGAGCGACACGCGGAGGCCGGCGGCCGGGCAGGCGCGCACCCAGAGGCCCTCCAGGCGACCCCGGCGTCCAGGCACACCCGCCCGAGGGACCCCAACCCGGGAAAGTTCCCGCGACGCCGCGGGCTGCAGACGCCCCGGGGCGGCCCCGCTCGCTCGGCGCGCAGCCTCCCTTCCTCTCCGGCTGCCTCCGCGCGGGTCCTTTCTTTCTTACCAAAAGACTGGCGATGCGCTGCCGGGGCCTCTGCGTCCGCGCGTGGCTGTCAATGCAGAGTTTGGGGCGCAACGCTGGGCGCGCCGCGGCCCCGGGCCTCCCCGCGCGCCGGGCGAGGGGCAGCCGGGCAGGCGCCCCCGGGAGGGGCCCGCAGCGGCGCCCCGGCGAGCTTACCTTCCGAGGCCCTCCCGGTGCCGAACTCTTTCAGTTTGTCCTTCTCGCTGTCCACGTGGTCCTTAAACAGATGCACCGGGCAGTGGCCGCTGGCGTCCGTAAGGTCCTGCAGGCTGGATTCCGAGCTCCCCAGCTCCCGGGAGCGAGCCAGCCCGCTCTCCAAAACTTCCCTGTACGTGATCGAATCCTTCTTGCCGCCGCCGCCGCCGCCGCCGCCGCCGCCCTCCTTGCTTTTCTGGTCGAAAGATTTGGATACAAAAGCCGTGAGTTCCTCCATGCTTTCCCCGGGGCCGCGGGGCGCGGCGGGGCTGGCTGCGAGCCGGGCGGACGTGCGCACGCCTCCCCGCGCGGAGAGGACTGTCCGTGTGAGGCTGGATCCCTCCTGCTGATATTTATGCGTTTCAATTTGAGATCTCACTATTTATACACCGCTACCTCGGCCCAACCCCCCGCGCGCCCTGTCGGCAGCAATTAGCGCGCCCGGATCGGCGGCGGGCGCACGCAGGGACGCTGGCTCTCCCCCACCTCCAGTCCGGCAATTGGCTTTCTTCTCATTTCATCACTGTTGGGCGTCTGTGCACCTCGGCGTGCGGACGTGAAGATCCAGGTTTTGAAGGGAGAGGGAGACAGCGCGCGCGCGGGCGGGCGCAGGGCCGGCGCCCCGGACAGGGACCCGCATGCCCTCGGTGGCCGGCCGAAACCGGACTCCAGGAGGACTGGACGGAGGGCCGGGAGGCCCCGGGCGGCCCCGCGCCCCCGCAACGCGTCTCCAAAGGAGGGATGGGTGCACGGAGACGCCGAGGGCGCCCTGGGCGCCGGGGACGCGCGGATCTCACGCACCACAATCGAGTGCCAGTCGGAGGCAGACGCGGTGGGATTTCAGGCCGCTGCAGCCGGTGCGCCCGGTGTGGCCGGGACACGGGTGGACGGCCGCGACAGGGCCACGAAGGGGCCCGCGGCCACCCCGGCGAGGACGCCGGCACCCCGGCGGCGGAGGCGGCGAACGGCGGCTCGCAGGCCGCGGAGGACGGGCCGGCGCGGCGGAGGCCGGGCACCCGCACGTCTCCGGAGCGCGGGGGTCCACACTCGAGAAACCCGCGCGGCGTGGGAAGCTCTGGTTTGTACCCGGCGGCCCCTGGGGCGCGCGCCAGCCCCCGCGCGGCCGGGCCCGGGCCGCCTTCTCCGGAGCCCTGCCCTGGACCTGGAGCTTGCGGGGCTCGCGTGGGGGGCACCGCGTGTCTGTGTGGCTGCGCCGCGGGGTCCGCGCCCGCGCCTTCCCACGCCCCTTCCCCGCGGGCTCAGGACCAGCCGCTTTGTCAAGGGCAACACGACAGCATTTTGGAATCCCGGAAGCCACACGTGTCCTGTGCGCACAACTCTGTCTGCAAATAAAGTTGGCTTTGCCCTCTTCCCTCTTTTATGTTAGCATCGTCCTCCCCCAAGCCAGCCCCGGACCCCTCCCTGCCCCTCCCCCACGCAGGAGTGCGGGCCCCGCCGGAGGGCGGCCTGGGGCTGCTGGGTCTTGGGAGAGCTCCGTGCGCACGGGCGAGGCGGCCCCCGCGCGCAGGCTTGGTCACCGGGGCCCGGATCGGGGCCACCCCGGCGGTGCCCGGGGTTGGCGCAGCCCCGCAGCGCTCTCCTCCGGCCGGAAGGAGACAGAGAGGAATCTCCGCGGCTGGTGCGGCCTGAGTCCTGGCACTCGAGGTTCGCTGGGGGGGAGGGGGGCTCGATCCGGGAGAGGCCGGCCTGTCCTGCCCGCCCGACGGGGACAGGAGGAGGAGGAGCGGACGGAGACGCAGGGGCTGCGCTTCCGAGAGACCCTCCCTTCTCTCTCTCCTCCCTCCCTCCCGTTTTCCGCGTCTCCTTCTCCCCTCCGTCGCCCCGCGTTCCCCCTCTCCCCTCGCCCTGCAGCCTCCTCCGGGAGCTGCGCGCCGGCGCCTCTCCGCGAGGCCCGGGCTGCTGCGCCCCGCGCGCGGCGGCGGGAGCCGAGGGACTCAGGGCCGCCGCGGCCTCCGGACTTCAAAAGCAAAGGGCGAAGACGTCCCCCCAACTTGACAAACAGGTCTTTGTCACCGCGGCCCTCTAATCAAAGCGGAGGCGCGCGGATATCACACAGAATTACAAATAGCCCCTCATGCATTATGCATGCCGCGGGTCGGCCGGGGAGGCGCCCAGGGCTCGCGCCCGGAGCAGGGGGTGCGCGGGGCGCGGGCGGGTGAGTGCGCGGGGCGGCCCGGGGGCTGACGGCGCTTGGCCGGGCTGAGTCCCTACCCTCGCCCCTGGCGCCCTGCGGGGAGCGGCTCCCGCTCCGACCCGGGTCTGGGGACACCCCAGCCCCCTCCCCTCCAGGCGGGAGGCGCAGTCAGGGCGGAGGGGACCCGAGGAGGCCGGCAAGGTGGGGACAGCCTGGGGAGAACGGGCGGGTCCACGGCCACTTTCTCCAGCTGGGGGGGGGGGGCAACTTTCGTTCTGTCCGCGTCTCAGCCCCCACCAGCCCCAGGCACCTGGGGTACGAGTCTGCGCCCCTTTTTCCAGAATCCTCCAGAGTCCAGAGGGCCGTGCAAGGCCCCAGATTCCTCTGCAGGGGAGGGCGGCTTGAGGCCCAGGACGCCCGGCAGGGCTGCCCTCTCCTGGCCTCAGGCCCCACCCCTGCCTGCCCTGCCCGGAGTCCTGCCCCGCCCAGGGTCTCAGGGCCTCCGTGAATCTCCCACCAGCACCCCATTGGGACTCTGGGGAGACAGAGTCCTCAAAGCTCAGAAAAACCCACCCCCCAGCCCCTCTGCACCCCCCTGTCCTTTCCACCCCTGCCCACGGATGGCTTTGAAATTAAGTCTTCGGGAAGGAAGTGGAGTCCAGTCCGGGCCGCTTTGCTCCGGCGGGAAGGCCTGGCCTGGTCCGGAGGCCACCGGCCCGGGTGGGCCTCGCCTTTGCCCGGAGGCAAACTTTCCCTTGCTGCCAGCAAAGCGGCAACTCTTTCTCCAACCGTTGGGGACCGAGGCGTGTGGGGTCCCCCGAAGCCCTCCCCTCCCTCCCGACACGTTCCCTTCCAAGACAGAGACCGGAAGCCAGCGCTGAGCCCTCTGACGCTTCATAGTTTCGCCAGTGAGTTTTCGCAGCGCATATTTGTGCTAATTCAAGCCAGTGCCCGAGGCCGCGGGGTGGGCCCAGTTCATTAACCGTCCCGTTTCCATTTCCGCCTCCGACGGCAGGCCGGAGGGGGGGCGCAGAGCCTCCCAGGCCGCCGGGGCCTCCGCGCCCTCAGCTCCACGCCCCGCTCTCCAGAAAGGAGGACCAGCAAGGAGAGGGCAGCGGACGCAGTTTTAAATGCTCCACGTCTCCCGTGAGAATGTGCATAGTTTCGTGTCTCAAATGCATTTTCCCCCAACTCCTAACGAACAGGCTTCCGGGGAAGTTTGTGGATAGAAATGAAAGCCTAAATCCTTCCTCAAAACACCAGCCAAAAGCAAATTTAAAAAAAAAAGAATTTGTTGGGAAGCGAGGAGGGCGGCGGGGGAGGGGGGCCGAAGACGGGATCTGGTTTCCGGAAGAAAAGAGAAGTTCGCGCGTGCAGGGTAACCGATGCCCGGCGCACAGCGCAGCCTGGGGAGGTCCCCCGCCGCCGCCGCCCGGCCGCTCTCACACGCTGTTCCCTGCCGTTCCGGGCTCGTGGAAACAACACGCAACAGAAGGAAATGAAAGTGCCAGGTGACCTCGGGCTCCTGAGGAGGAAATGGACCCGGGCAGCTGAGAGGAGGTGCAGCGTCGCTCACCCGCCCCGTGCACGTTGGGGGCGCCCTGCGGGGTCTTGTTCCCAGTCGTGCGCCGCCCACGCCAGCCTCACAGCCCAGACCTCAGCCAGGTGCCCCCAGGACACCGGTGCCCAGCGAGGGTCCGGGCTCCCCCTGCCCAGCTCGCTGGTCCAAGAAACGGGGCCCACGCATCCACTCGCACGTGGTCAGGCCTGTGGGGGTCTGCAGACCCCTCCAGGGGAGGCCTGCAGGAGAGGGTGCCCTGATCCACCGCCGAGGTCACCCGGCTAGAGTCCTTCAGGCCAGCCTGGCAGGCTCCCAGGGGCTGCCCTGGACACACCGGCCTTGCCCGCCGAGCCCTACGGCCTCCCTGCCCAGAACACGCAGGGCTCACTGGTCGTGACGGTTTTCTGCTCGACCCCAGCTGCAAAACCAAAAAGGGCCCGATGGCTTCTGAGCTGCTGTAGGCGCGGGGGACCCCCCTGCGGGAGGCACTGGGGCTAAGCGTCTCTGGCCAGGCCCTCCTGCCCGGCCCTCGTGCCCCCAGAAACGTAGGCAGAGAGACTGTGGACACAGACTGCCCGGCCGTGTGCCAACCCGGCCCCGTCTGGGCCCTGCCGGTGCCGACGGACATGGGGGCCCGGGCCTGGGACGCCGGCCGTTTTCGATGGGACAGAAGGACCTGTCGGTGTGTGAAATAGATAAATTGTCGTAAACGGACAGACGCGGCGGTGAAGGGCTCTCTCCTGCGTTCTTACCGTCACAACGCCGCCGGGGAAGGCGGTCATGAATATGCAACGAGTTAGGATTTCGTTTCCTTAATTCCTGAAAGATGCGACTTGAAGGCTTCAGCTACGGCCCAGGACGCACGGCTCATCCCGGCCGGAATGCGTCCACCCCAAGCCAAACTTGGTGCCCTAACCTCTAAATTGCCTGGGCGGCTTTGCGGAGCGTCGGACCCCTCCCCTCTGGGGGACAGGGCCAGAGGGTCGTCCCCACACCCAGTCACCTCGGGACCCCCAGGGTCAGCCTGGGTCCCCAGGATGCCGGGGGAGGCGTATTCCGAGGAATGCTTCTCCCGCCTGCGCCCGTAATCCGGAAGACAATGTTAATAATAAGGAGGCAGGGGGTGTTAATGATTTTCGCAGAAGAGCCAGCCTTTTTAACAAAAACGAGCCCTCCCCACACATTAAATATGGATCAGGATTGATCGCGGGATTTCACAGATGTCCCAGCACATTTCATGGAGGGGATCCTCCTCCCCCCACACCTTTCAAATTTAGAAACAGAGATTGCTGAGCCCTCCCGAACTGTTCACCGATTTACACAAACATCCGTGCTGCCCATGCGAGGCTAATAGATTTTCATGACCGTGGGCCCTGGTGCCCCGGCATCTGAATGGCTGGGGTTGATCCCGGCCACACGGAGGGTTGGAATAAGGTTCGCTCTCTCCTCTGCGGACGGGAGGGCCCACCCGGAAAAACTCCTCCGCTGCTCGGATTTGTGTGTGTGTGTTTCCTACTGGTCTCGCGTTTCTGCAAACCCCCAGGATCTAGGGTGCAGGGGGTGGGGTCCTAAAACAACCCTCGGGGCCAAAATGCACGCTTCCGAGGAAATGCCGCTTGCTTTCGGTGGGATTTTCTTTTCCTTCTTTCTTTTCTTTTCTTTTTTTTTTTTTTAACGTTCTCACACGTACTTTGTAACATATGGCGGGCATTAAAAGGCGTTGCTTTCAGATTTAATCACGGGACCGTGGCTCTACGTTTTATTTAAGAAAAACATTATTTTTGCAGGGCGCGACGCAGTTTGCCACAAAGCACATCTGAAGACGCTGTTTTCGCCGCAACACAAACAATGGGCGGCTCTGCAATGAATCCATTAAGCCCGCGGTCTGCAGTTTCTGGTAATTAAGGTTCCAGGGGGGGACCTTACGCCTGTATTTTGATCTTCACTCTCCTTCCTGGCTCCGAGGCTCCGAGAGGAGACCGGGGAGAGCTCGGCCGGTCCGACCCGACCTGGTGCCCCGGCCCCGCCCGGAAGGGCCTGCCTGGGACGCACAGGCCACCGAGGGCTTTCGAAGTCCGCTCGCACCCAACCGGGCTCCACGTCTTTGGCGTTTTCGGTGCAATTTCAAAATGCAGATGAAGGGAAAGATGTCTGTCCTGCACACAGAGGTGGAGACGGTTTTGTTCGAGGACAGCGGCCCCTGGGCCGGGACCTGCGGCGGGGAGAGGCAAGCCCAGTGGCGTTGTGGGGACGGTGGGTCACGGGTGTGCGGGGGGCACACGCCAAGTGCACAGGGCGCTGTCCCCGCGGGCCCTGCAGGGCCGATGCCCGTGCACCGCCCGCGCTCCGGCTCAGGCTCTGGACACCCTCCCCGGCTCCGGGGACGAGGTCTGTGGCCGCGTCTGCACAGGAGCCACGGCCCCCGGACTGCGTCTGCCTGTCCGCAGTATGTGAGGCTTTCCACACCCCGCCCGGGTCCCGGCTCCCAGGGCGACCCGCTCATCCGCCGCTGGGACCCGCGCTCAGGGAGGCCTCGACTTCAGTCCTGAGAGAAGCGGCCCGGGAGAGGGACTCCCCCCGCCGGACGCCAGGCATTAATTAATGGCCGGTTCCTGCCGGAGAAAGGCCCCTCTGTCCGGCACCTCCAGAGCTTTTCCCTGAAACCGCGTCCCCCCCCCCCAGCAGGCCCAAGTTCAAGTGCCAAAGGCGCCTTCCAGGAAGACAGCTCGTCCAGCTGCGGGGCCGCGGGTACGCGGGGGACCCCCCAGGACAGCTTGGGGCCTACCTTCGCGTTCTGAAAACCCCGGGGCCCCTGGGGCCTCTAACCCCTCCCTCCTCCGGCGCACAGCAGGAGTGAATCTAAGGGGGTCACCTGCCTCGTGGGGCCGGGCACCCTGCCCCCGCACTGGCCCCCAAGCTCAGGGCCCGACGCTGGACGGGCATGCCTCGCCCTTTGGGGGGGCAGCGCCCAGGGGTTCGCCTTCCCTCCCCGTGAGGGGCTCGCTCCGGAGGGCCTCAGTGGGGAGGGCCGGTGCCGCCTGCTCCCCGTGCCCCACCCCCACTAACCAAGCGTCAGGCTGGCGGCCCAGGCTCATCTCCAGGGGCGCAGGGCTGTGCGCCCTGCCCCGCGGGACCTGGGGGCCACGGCGGCGGCGGCGCGGGCGGAGGAGCGGGGTCTCCAGGCCGGGAGGCGGCGAAGGCAGGCTCGTGGGGACGTGGGGGTCCCCGCGCCGCGCGGCTAATTGGGGAGCAGAGGCGCAGGCCGCCTGAGTGCGGGGCAGGGGCCCCGGGGCGAGGGGGAGGGACGCGCCGCTCCCGCCCGACGGCCCTTCCACCAGCCGCTCAGCCTCCTGGCCTGAGGCGAAGCTGGGGGCGAGACCCGGCTGGACACCCGCCAGGAGCCCACCCGGCGCTCTCTCCGCCCCCGCCTCGCCCGGGGCCGCCGCGCGGGGGAGGGGCGCGCAGGGCTGGGGGAAGCGAGCGCCTGCCGCCGGCCTGTCCACAGCCTGGGGTGGGGGGAGGGGCACCGGCCTCTCCAAAGGCCAAAGACGCGGTCCCGGGAAGGGGGCCCTGGCCTCTCCAAAGATAGGGGCGGGGGTAAGGGGGCCACCGGCCTCTCCTTGGGCCTTGGGCCTGAGGCCAGAAGGACTCAGGTTTAGGTGCAGCAGATTCCCAGGCGCTGGCGGGATCTGGGGCCGCAGAGACCCCCCCACTCCCACTTTTGAGATGTCCGTGTCCCCCAGGGGCAGACCTGGGGTGTGGTGAGGACCCAAAGGCAGCTTCTGGGCTGGGAGGTGAGGAGGGGCTCCCCAGAGCAGGCAGGGGGAGGGGCCCACACTCATCCCCACCCCCACCCCCACCCCGTGACTTCAGGGCACAGGTGCCTCCCGCTGGCCTGGCTCTGGGCCGTCCTGGAATTGGAAAGGCTGCTCCGTACAGGTCAGGAGGGGGGCTTGGGGGGGGCTCATCAGTGCGGCTGAGAGGCCAGGGCTGTGTCCTCCGTGAGACCAACTCAAGGATCCCCACACCAGTGCCCGCCCGCCCCTAAGCAACAGGGACGCGGGGTCTCCAGGGAGCGTTCTATTTCTGCAGTGCTTCGGCCTGCACTCTGCAGCTGTGGTCAGGGTGACATCCGTCTCCCAGAATCAGGGACACATCAGTCTTTCCCGAGGAGCAGGCCCCGCACGCCGGCTTCAGAGCTCTGGAAGCCAAGACCCGTGTGGAGGGGTGCCCCCTCCCCCCCCAGAGACGCCCACACCGCCATCTCTGGCGGCTGGAATCACGTGTCCTTACGTGGTAAAAGGGTCTTTGCATTTGTGATGAAACCAGGGTCCCTGAGAAGGAGCCGTGATCCCAGATGGTCTGGGTGGGCGGGTCCAGTCTAATCACGGGGGCCCTTAATAAGCAGAGAACTTTTGGGACCCCTGGGGGCTCAGTCCCTTAAGCATCTGACTCTTGGTTCCAGCTCAGGTCATGATCTCGCGATTCGTGAGTTCGAGCCCCGCGTCGGGCTCTGCGCGGACAGCTCGGAGCCTGCCTGAGATGCTCTCCCCTCTCTGTCTGCCCCTCCTCCATTCTCTCTGTCTCTCAAAATAAATACACTTTAAAAATTTTTAAAAAGAAAGCAGAGAACTTTGAAATTCCAAGTGTGACACAGACGATGTGTGCTGTTATTCAAGGCACCTCCCCCCGGAAATGGAGGTGAATTTCAAGAGCACGCACCAGCCCTGGCCAAACACCCTCCAGAAGAGAGGTCTCTCCTACAATCCCCCAAAATTGACTTTGGCCGAAAAGCCTGAAAGAGCCTTGAAACCAGATGTTTCCTCAAGGCCCCTGAGAGGAGCCCGCCGCCCGGTGGACCCCTGGAGTGCAGTCTTGGGAACCCCGACCAGAGGACCCACCTTGGGCCTGGGCTTCGGAGCCCGCACAGCCGCGGGAGCGGGAAGCTCATCCAACGTGGCAGGTGCACAGGTAAGTTACGCCCATTCCGTATTCCCATGGGGCTCACCGTTTATGGTGGACACAGGACAAGAAACAGAGATGAATTCTAACATCAGACAGAATTTCACGGACATCCAAGGACGTACCTCGGAAGTCCAGGAGCAGAAATGTCCGGGTTGGGGGAGCTCTCTAAAGGACGGGGTCAAGGGAGGTGATGTTTCCTGAAACAGGAAGGTCTGTGCAGACGACTTTCTGAGCACACACGACACGGGGAAAGACAGGAGGCTGACGTCGATCAGGCTGTCGAGAAATTGCAGAAGGAGGGGGTAGAAGGCACCCAGGAGACGGTCTGGGAGGCCAGGACAGGCGCGGGACTCCCAACCACCGGCGGTACAGCCATTTTCCAACATGGCGGAGGACGCGGAAGGAGCTTCCGGAGCCCTGAGGTTGCCTGTCGGTGCGGGGACACCCACTCGCCCTCTGACACGCCGGCCGGCCCGCTGGGTTGTGAGTCTGGGCTCGGGGAGGAAGAACACACGGAGACATCACGTGCCTTTGGGAACCGTCAGGAGACGCTGTGGGACCGGAGGACATTCAGCCACGTGTCGACGGGCGTGGAGACAGGGAGGGCCCATCACTGAGCCGAGTCCCCGTAGCAGCAGGGTGGGCGAAGGGTCAGCATGTAGGAAAGCGGAGAGACTGAGAGGCAATGGTCTTTGAGGTTGGGGTGGGGGTGGGGAACAAGGCAGGAAGGCCGTGGAACAAAATACCCTGCAAAGGGAGAAATTCCAAGTCGACATTAGAAGGCTGACAAGGCAGGGGCGTCCGGGGGGCTCACGCGGTCAAGCCTCCATCCTTGATTTCACCTCCGGCCATGCTGTCTAAGTCTGGCTCTGCGCTAACAGCACAGAGCCTGCTTGGTTCTGTCTCCCTCTGTCTCCCTCCCTCTCCGTCCCTCCCCTGCACTCACATCAGCACGCGTGCTCTCTCTCTCTGAATAAATAAGTAGAGAAACAGTAAAGAAGAAAGCAGGGTGCCGAGGGACAAGTATCCACATTGCTAAAGCTAACACAAGAGAAAATAGAAGACACCAGTAGTCTGTTCTGTGTCACACAGAGCTGGCACTTGTGATGGACGGCCTGACCTCGCGGGGCTCACGCTGCCCACTGAGTTCTGCCCACGCAGGAAAAACGAGGACTCCGTCACAAACCCTGTCAGTGCTGAAAGGCATGGGGGCCGTCTGTTCCTAACGCATTCCGTGAGCCTTGAAGTTACTCGGATACCAAAGCCAGACACAGAAATACTCCAAGAAAGGAGAATTATAGACCAACATCTCCCAGGAAGACCAACCTAGAAATTTCTTTTTTTTTTTTTTTAATTATGTATGGGACGCCTGGGTGGCTCAGTCAGTTAAGTGTCCGGCTCCGACTCAGGTCATGATCTCATGGTTCGTGGGTTCGAGCCCCGTGTCGGGCTCTGTGCTGACAGCTCAGAGCCTGGAGGCTGCTTCAGATTCTGTGTCTCCCTCTCTCTCTGACCGTCCCCTGCTCGCACTGTCTCTCTCTGTCTCTCAAAAATAAATAAAAAATATTTTAAAAATAATGTACTATTTATTTTTGAGAAAGACAGAGCGTGAGCAGAGGAGGGACAGAGACAGAGAGAGAACCCCAAGCAGGCTCCGAGCTGTCAGCGCAGAGCCCCCTGTGACGCTCAAACTCACGAACCGTGAGATCACGACTGGAGCTGAAATCAAGAGTCGGATGTTTACCCGACTGAGCCCGCCAGGCGTTCCAAACACAGACATTCTTAACAGATAATTAGCAACCTGAGTCCAAACGTATGCATATAAATATTAAAAGAATCACGCGCCGTGGCCAAGAGGCTGAGTCCCCAAAAGTCAAGATGGAACTGACATTTCCAAGTCAGCCAGTGCGATCCCACAGCTTATAACGTGAGGTGCCGGGAAGTCACAGAGAATAAAAGGGTGTGTCTTCACGGATACGGGAGGATTGAGGGATCCCCGGAGCTGCTGAGTCTCCTGTT
Organism: Helogale parvula; assembly: GCA_004023845.1. Taxonomy (NCBI): domain Eukaryota; kingdom Metazoa; phylum Chordata; class Mammalia; order Carnivora; family Herpestidae; genus Helogale; species Helogale parvula. The sequence goes on from PJEM01014160.1 coordinate 34,216, forward strand.
TGTGCAGGAAGCTGCACAGGGCGGGACACGGGGGCTGCAGCTCCAAGCTTTTCCAACTCCATCCCCGGTCCACAGCCAGCGCTTTGAAGCCCTGTGGCCAGATGCTCTTTCCCGTGTCCCCGACACCAGCAGACCAGTCTGCAAGTCCTCTCCTGACACCTGCTGCAGACTTATCCCCCCAAAGGCACGCGGGGGCCCCTTGGCTCGAAAGCTCTCTCTCCGCTTGCCAATTAAGAGCCAAACATTCCAAGAGGAAGCGTGTGCTGACCGCGTACATTTTCAGAATGATTCTCCCCCTCATTTGGAGAAGGGAAGATGGCCCTGAAGCTAGATGTGACCTTGCCAGGGCCACGCGGGAGGTGGCAGAGACCCTGGCGGGGCTCTGTGACCCGGCGGGGCTCTGACTCAGCCGCACGTCAGGTTACAAAATGAGGAAATGGACGCGGTATCGGGGGTCTGCATAAGAGAGAAGACGCGGGCGGCACCCATCCGTAAGTCCCGCACTGGGACCGTTTTAAGTGATTCTCAAACCACAGACATACTTTGGGAATCCAAACTCGTGATTCACAAAGGGATTCTTAGCCTTGCTTCCTCCTGTTGTGTCCACACAGCCGTCCTAGTTTTTCTGCCCTTGGACTTGACGTCATAATTGAGTCCAAAGAGGCTCCTGTCATAAGCAACAGGTGCTCTGGAGGCAGAGTTGGCCCCGGGCCCCCCCTATTTTTAAACTCACCACAAAGTCACCATGAAGGTCGCTGTCTGTGAGCAGAGTGGCCGGAGCCGCTAAGGGACAATGGGGAACTGGGTTCGGTTGTCTGAGCCAGCGGCATTCGCGACCTTGAGGTTCGACAAACTCTTTCAAGTGACCGTGTCCACGCACCGTGTCCACGCCCCCTCCCACCGACTTCCTACACCTTCTGGAAGAGACAGCCTCCCGTGTTTTTCCGTAATACGTGCCGGATTCCTTGCAACGTGCTTTGTTTCTAGGTGAGTTGAGAAAGTTCTGGATCTCTAGAGAACTCTGTGGCAGGGACCAGGTGCCCCGCATTGGCACCTCGAACAGCTGCATTTCATGTCCTGAGCAGAATTCCCCTCAAGTCCTTTCTTCTCCAGGTGCAACGAGACATCTTGACTCCTGCCTACATGCCCTTCTCTTTTTTTACGTTTCTTACTTTATTTTAGAGAGAGAGAGAGAGAGAGAGAGAAAACACAAGCAAGGGAGAGGAACAGGTGGACATAGAGAATGTTAAGCAGAGTCCATGGTCAGCAAGGAGTCCAACCTGGGGCTCGATTCCATGATGCTGGCATTATGGCCTGGATAGATCTAGATGGACACATGGATGGAAGGATGGATGGATGGATGCAGACAGACACAGAGATGAGGGATGGGTAGATAGATATGGATAGATGGATGGATGGATGGATAGATAGATAGAAAGGTAGATAGATAGATATGATGGTTGGATGGATAAACAGATAGATAGATAGATAGATAGACAGACAGACAGATAGATAAATGATAGACATGATGGATGGATGGACGGATGGATGGACGGACAAGCAGATGGTACACAGTCTCTCATGGTCGGTCCGGGCTTACCAGCCTCAGCCTGGCGGACCGGTGGGGCTGGAGGACTGTGACCTGGGCTGGCCCGAGCACTGCAGGGCCCCGTGCAGCGTCCCTGGCATCCACCCCGCCCATGCCAGCAGCACCGCGTTCCCCCAGAGGTGACCACAGCGTCTTCAGACACTGGCACATGTCCCCCCGGGAAGACCGAAATCTCCCCCGTGAGCCCTGCCTGGGCGCGGCCGGCCCTTAGCGGTGCCTGCGGATCGTGTCCGGTAAGTGACAGTACGTCTCGTGTCCCAAGCATGCGCTCCGTCCCGGGTGTGCCCCGCGGACGCCCATTACAGTCAGGATCCCAGGTCCTCGGAACAAGCCCTGGGGGAGCTGTAATGATTCGCACTTGGCAGAAGAGAAACAGCAGGGTCATCGAGTCAAGTAGCTGGGGTTGGAGAGGCACTCCCAGGAGAGATGGTCCGGGCAGCGTTTCCGTGGGTTCCAGAAGCATCTGCTGCCCCTGCTCGCGGTGCACAGAGGAGGCGGCCGTGGGCTGGAAACCAGAGAGAGAGCCGTGCGATGGGTGTCTGTGAGCGTTATGACCTGCTTTTTAGACCCCCCACCCCCAGTCTCTCCGAGCCCAGCATATCAGGGCCGTGTGCAGACATCCGTGACCCAGACCTGGCGGAGAGTGGGGGTCCCCGGCTGCCCAGGCGCACCGGACACGGCTCTCGGCACATAAACTGCGTCTGGGTCCATTCTTCGGGAGCCCGGGTGCCATCCTGGAGAAGGCGCCGGAGTGCGGGAAGCACGGAGAAGTCAGCACCGTCCCCTCCCCCCCC
>PJEM01014161.1:0-12561 GCA_004023845.1 Helogale parvula
GTGGCCTGAGTTGTCCACGCTGGCCACTCTGACGGGTGTGAGGTGGTGTCTCAGTGTGGTTTTGATTTGTATTTGCCTGATGAAGAGTGACGTTGAGCGTCTTTTCCTGTGTCTGTTGACCATCTGGATGTCGTCTTTGGAAGAGTGTCTATTCGTGTCTTTTGCCCATTTCTTCACTGGATTCTTTGTTTTTCGGGTAATAAGTTTGGGAAGTTCTTTGTAGATTTTGGACACTGATCCTTTATCTGACATGTCATTTGCAAGTACCTTCTCCCATTCTGTCGGTCGCCTTTTAGTTTTGCTGTTTGTTTCCTTCGCTGTGCAGAAGCTTTTTATCTTTGTTTCTCTTGCCTCCGGAAACGTGTGGAGTAAGAAGTTGCTGTAGCCAGGTCAGAAGTGTTTGCCTGCTTTCTCCTCTAGGATTTTGATGGCTTCCTGTCTTATGTTTAGGTCTTTCTTCCATTTAGAGTTTATTTTTGTGTGTGGTGTAAGAAAGTGGTCTAGGTTCATTCTTGTGCATGTCACTGTCCAGTTCTTCAAACACCACTTGCTGAAGAGACTGTCTTTACTCCATTGAATATTCTTTCCTGCTTTGTCAGACTAGTTGGCCATACGTTTGTGGGTCCATTTCTGAGTTTTCTGTTCTGTTCCATTGATCAGAGTGTCTGTTTTTGTGCCAGTACTATACTGTCTTGATGATCACAGCTTTGTAACATAACTGATGTCCGGGATTGTGGTGCCTCTGGCTTTGTTTTTGTTTTTCCCAGGATTGCTTTGGCTGTTTCGGGTTTTTTCTAGTTTCGTACAAATTTTAGGACAGTTTGTTCTAGGTCTGTGAGGAATGCTGGTGTTATTTTGATAGGGATTAAGATAGTCTTTTATATATGTATTTTTTTTAATGTTTATTTTTGAGAGGGAGAGACAGAGCTTGAGTGGGTAAGGGGGCAGAAAGGAAGACACAGAATCCGAGCAGCTCCATTCTCTGAGCTGTCAGCACAGAGCCTGACGTGGGGCTCGAACCCATGAACCATGAGATCATGACCTGAGCTGAAGTTGGATGCTCAACAGACTGAGCCACCCAGGCGCCCCGAGACAGTCTCTTCTTTTTATTGGAGTTCTTAGTCTAAGGAGTTCATTTCCTTTTTTCTTTTAGCTTTTTAACTATACTTTACATTTCTTGATTTAGAAGTTGCTCTGGAGATTAAACACACTTAGTTTTGCACAGTCTCCTTGGCGTGTCCGTGCTATTACCCTCACAAGCACAATCGCCCGCTTTGCCTCTGGCCCCCACTAGCAGCGTTGTGATGTTTTGCTTAGAACAGTCATCTGAATAAAGTCCATCCACTCTGAGCTTGGAATCTTTATAGTTGTTGATGTTTTCTTTGCGTTTTTCTTGCAGATTAGCCTACCATGGCAGACCAGAGACAGCGCTCACTCTCTACCTCTGGGGAATCGCTCTACCATGTGCTGGGGCTAGACAAGAACGCAACCTCAGATGACATTAAAAAGTCCTACCGGTAAGAGACCACACGCCGGGAGGGCATCGTACCTGGTGCGGTTTGACGTGCACTTACCAGAACCAGCGTCTGTCCCTGGCTGACCCCGTGTCCGCCTGGCAATGGTCCCACCACACCTTTGTGCGCGCGCTAAGCTCCCCCACAGCCTCCGGCTCTCAACTGATATTTTCTTGGCAACAGAAAAACACTTTGTGGATAATACAAACGGTCTGCCTGGAGCAGCCAGGTCCAGAGAGAAGCAGGTCTGAGCCTGCTCAGCAGACGGGGCTCTAGAATGCTGAATGGTCTGCTCCTCTCCGTGCGGTGACCGTAGTCCCCTCCCCTGCACGGAGTGCGCCGTGAGAGGCAGACACCCCTCGCGGATCTGTACGCTCGCACGGTTGTCTCTGTGTTCTTCCCGTGTGTGACTCGTGGGCGCGGAGGCAACAGGCCCTTGTTGTGCGCCTGCTCATTACCGCTTCGTCATGCAGATGAGCGGTCAGCCTGCTGGGACGCTAGAGGTCGGCCGCGGGGCTTGCCTCGGAGCTGTTGCGAGAGCCGCCCCTCCCTCCCTGTGCCCTGCGATCCCTTCCTCCGGGTTAGCCCTCACCCCGGGACTGCCTGCTCTGGGGCCACGCGAGGGCTCGGTGGTTTGCGGAGACCGCCAACTCTGCGGGTCTGGAACGCCGGCGAGGTGGGAAGTGCCGTGGCGACGGGTGGGTGTTCCTCCGGCGGGCCCTGGCATGGATGAATGTGTGACAGGGGACAAAGAAACGGTTTTGATTTGCAGGAAACTTGCCTTGAAATATCACCCCGACAAGAACCCTGATAACCCGGAGGCTGCAGACAAGTTCAAGGAGATCAACAACGCCCACGCCATCCTGACCGACGCCACGAAAAGAAACATCTATGACAAGTACGGGTCGCTGGGGCTGTACGTGGCCGAACAGTTCGGGGAGGAGAATGTGAACACCTACTTCGTGCTCTCCAGCTGGTGGGCCAAGGTGAGCGAGCGGGCGGCTGGCGCCGGGCGTGGTGCGAGGGCCCCGGGCCCCGCGGGATTCCAGGCGCGGCGGAGTCTGGGAGGCAGGCCGTTCGGTCCGGGGCCTCTGCTCCGGGGCCGTGGTTCCGCACGTAGGGCAGTCGTTTTCCTCGTCCCACGAGGATGTGGCCAGCTCGCCAGCCTGCGTGTGACAGGCTGGGAGTGCGCGGGGCGAGCCCGACACCGAGCTGATGTTCTCTGACAAGCAGGTTCCTAGGGGGACAGGCCTTGCAAGGCACTTTCCTAGTGCGCTGTGGACAGATGTTTTTGTCTTTGGGGAGGACTCGTTTGAAATCTGACTTGAAAAAATTTGACATTTTTCTGTTCTATTTTTTGAACACTTATCCTTTTCCTTATTTGGTTCAAATCCCGTGTTTCCTGAAGTCCCCGGAACGTGACTGGCCCCGGCCGCTGGGCTCCGTGGAGCTGGCCATCGGCTCTCTCACCCTCTTTGTAGACTCCCTTTCCAGAAGCTACAGAGCTCTGTCTCTCAGTGTCCCCGCCCCTCCGTCTGTGACAGGCATCTTAGCCCGTCGCGCCCCCAGAGGGGCCTGGGGCTGGCCGCGGGGCGGGGGTCCCGAAGGCTGCGTGGCCAGCGCCCCTGTCATCCACCCGCGCAGGCGCTGTTTGTCGTGTGCGGCCTCCTCACCTGCTGCTACTGCTGCTGCTGCCTCTGCTGCTGCTTCAACTGCTGCTGCGGGAGGTGCAAGCCCAGGGCGCCCGCGGGCGACGACGCCGGCTTCTACGTGTCCCCCGAGGACCTGGAGGCGCAGCTGCAGTCGGATGAGCGGGGTGAGTGCCCGCCGAGGGCCGCTGAGCGGGGCGGGCCGGGCCGGGCCGGGCCCTGAGCCGTGTCGACCTGTCTCGTCAAACAGGAGGGCACTGACTCGGTGCCGAGTGTTTGTGGTGGTCGCGGGGACTGTTGAGGTGTGAACGTGGACGCTTGAGGTAAACGCAGGCGCAGAGGCTGCCCCGCCACGATCTGAAGCAGCCGGAGTTTCGCGGGACCCAGCAGGTGGGGAGGGACCGAGGGCTGGCGGTGACCTGAGGCACCTGAGGAAGGCTGTGTTGGGTGGAGGTGCGCAGAAGGCCTCTCCCCTCCGACCCGTGACCCCGGCGGAGCGGCCAGGCGACAGAGCGTTGTCACAGAGGACGATGTTGTTAGGGGCCGCCCGGGCTGCCCGCACCGTGAACATGCGCGCGCTTGCTTTTCAGAGGCTGCGGACACGCCGATTGTCATGCAGCCGGCGTCCGCCACGGAGACCACCCAGCTCACGGCCGACTCCCACCCCAGCTACCACACCGACGGGTTCAACTAAGCTCCGGAGCCGCCGTGATCCAGGGTAGCTCAGCACCCGGCCACCTCACCCTTAGAATCATGAACTGTAGCCGCAGAGATGGGGAGGGAGCTGCTCTGGCCACGAGGAAGGGCAGCCGCCAGCCCACCGGGGCCCTTCCCACCTCTGTGCCCGCCCGCCCGTCGCCCCCCACACGTGAAGTGCGTCGCATGCAGTATTTAAAGCAGTGTAGCTACGGTCCTCCTCTTCTGTTCTCTCCTTTTTTACTAGCATGTCTGGGGTTACGTCCCATGTCTGTCTGTGTTGTGGGCGTGGCTGCGTGAACCAGATGCTGAACCAGCCTCGGGGCTTTTCGAGTGGCCGCACTGACCTGAGTCTGCCTGGGGTCTCCCAGCCAGGCAGGCCGGGGCCGCAAGGGAGGCTCTCCTTCCCCTGTGTTTGCGAGGTGCGGAGGCCGGTGCTGCCCAGTGGCAGCTGTGAGGTCTGGTCCCTGCCCTGTGCTCCCCAGCCTTGCGGACATGGCCAGAGTCTCTGGACACATTGCCAGGAAAGAGCCGGGCACGTCCTCCCTCCACCCAGCGCGGTTGGCCTTTCCGTGCTGTGCGTGTGTGCGGGTCTGTTTGCCTTGGTCACTTGGCCTTGTCACTGGGTTTTTCCCACGGGTGAGTTTGTTGTGGAGCGTGGAGGAGGCTCTGCTGACCCCAAGACTCCGTTTTGCACCTGGGCGCCGCCGGGGTCTCGGGCGCATGGTCGCTTGGGCATGCTCCCTGGCCAGGCTGTGGAGGCTGCTGCTTCCACACGCCCCCTCCTGCTCCCGGCCACATTCCAGCCACCTCCCCTCCCCTTAGGTCACCCTGCACATTCCTTCAGGCCCACCCAGCCTCCTGGTGGGCCTTCCTGGACCTGGAAGAACCACAGGCGGTGGCAGTGAGCCAGTTTGTCGTCAGAGGGGCTGACTGTCCGGGTTGCTGGCGGAGCAGGACTGAGCAGCCCTGGGAAGCACATGTGGGGAGCGTAGCCCTCTTCTCTGTGTTTCCCAGGGCTCCTGCCCACCTTCCTTCGCCTGTTCCCTTTGGCCACCATTGATGGTTCAGGCAGCACTAGAGACATCAGGTTCCCCGAGGAAGCACCAGCTGGACCAGAGGCACACCCTGGGGCCCTTGGCATGTGAGCCAGCAGCCAGACTGGGGGTCCCCCCACCAGTGTGTTGAGCAGCACCTTCTGTGGAGCTGGAAGTCAGTCTTGTGTGTGTCCCAGAACTTGCGGATGGTGCCCCTGTGTTGGCCCACATCCCCAGCAGCACTGGACACGGTGTGGCTCCCTGCTGGGCCTGCACTGGCCAGAGACCTGAGTGGCCACGTGGGCTTGGTTTCTGCAGAACGAGCCTCACGGCTGCTGCTGAGTGTCTCCCGAAGCTGGAGTGGGGACGAAGGACAAGGACAGTGCCGGCTCAGACGCACCGGAACACACTCCCGCCGCCCGCCCGAGGCCGTGCACGGAGCCGATTCTGGGCGGCCAGGAAGTGGCTGAGAGGCCGGCAGTGCGAGGACGGGACGTGGACACGCTCAGAGAGCAGCGCCGCGTGAGGGCGCCGGGCCCGGGCTGTGGGCAGGTGTTTGGTCCCGTTCTGTTATTTTTTGTTCATTAAAACGATCATGAAGATGTCAAGATGACAAGAGGGAAAACATGCACTGTGATTGTAAGTTAGAAATAATTTGCTAAAATCTGGCCTCATGAAAGGCTAAGAAATTCGTCATCCACCCGGGGACGAGGGAGGAGGTGAGACCACAGAGCCGTCCCCTGTGCGAGTCCCAGCCCAGCAACGAGATGAAGCCTGAGAGGCGGGCCACAGTCAGCCTTTGCGATGTTTCTGGAAATACTTTGTGAGCTGTTTTTCCCCAGAATGGCCAAGAACTAAGTTCATAGCTTGGACTTAAGGTAGAAAGCCTCCCCCTTTGCCGCTGGGACCTGCAGGGGCCCCTGCAGCTCTGTGCTCAGAAAGCCCCCGGGGCCCAGCTTGCACATCTGGGTGAGCCCCTCGCCAAGTGTCCCCCAGCCACCACCGAAGGGGGAGCGGCCCCGGGTGGGGGCTGGGAGGTTTGTCCCACCCAGTCCCCTGAGGAATGTGTACAAGGAGTGAATCGTGGCAGTGGTGACCCATAGGATGGCCCTGGGCGTTGGGGGCGGGGGCCTGCCTGGCCCTGGCTGCTGCCTCTGGAGGGGACTGTTCACTGGCCACGTGGGGGCGACTGTCTGCCTGCTGTGCAGCGGTGAGGGCTCCCTGCTCTGGGACTCCCCTGCCCCCTCCAGGCCGTGGGCCTGACAGCAGCCAGCACTTGCGGCCTCGCTGGCGGGCGGGCGGGCGGGCTGTCCGAGAAGCACGCGGGGCTCCAGGTTGGTTGATGGCGGCCGCTGGTGTTTACGTTTGTTCCTGCCCAGTGATGTGGTCTTCTCTGGTCTTTCTCTTGTCTTCCTTTAGCTTTATTCTGTTTTCAAACTGCTTTAGATATTACCGCTCGGTGTGTGAGCCTTCCTAGTTTCCGGTCAGTCAGCACAGTCTGCACCCATGGGGACCCACTAGAGAAGAAGCCAGAGTGTGCTGAGGTTAGAGCAGGCGGTGTTGCCACACCCGTGGCCACCAGGTGTGGCCACGAGGCTCCTGCTCAAGGAAAGGCCTGTTCCCAAGAGTTCTGACTGCAGGGGGGCCGTTGAGGTGAGCTTGTGCTGGAGGGGCGCCCACGGGTGCCGCTGGCTGGCCGGGAGATGCCGGGCCTCCCAGCACCCGGCCCCCGGGGTGAGACCACCAGCGGGTGGGGTGGGCGCCAGCACGCGGGCTCTCACTGGGGAGCCTTCCCTGGCTCTTGGCATGTCCCTCTGCCACCAGAGGGACAGATGTGAGGGTGTGGAAGGAGCGACTGGCCGCATTCCTTTCCCAACACGCGGATCTGTGAACCCTGTGACCCGGGACCCTTTGTTTTCGTTCCTTTGGTTGTGAGCCCTCCATGGAGTCGGCAGAAGCTGCATTTCTACTGTCCTTACAGGCACGGTGGGCACTGTCGGCGCTGTGGGTGTGGGCAGCGGCGTGTCTGTGTGTGTACATATGTGCATATGTATATATCCCGCGGCAGGCGGCGAGCACAATAAATGTTGGCTCCGAAACGGCCTTGGGTCTCTTGGTGAGTCGGGTCGAGGACGGGGTTTGGAGGCAGGCAGGCTCCTTTGCCGGGTGCGCAGAAGTGAACGCCGGCCCTGTTGTGTCCCTAGCATTTGTGTGAATGGCCAGGTAGGGGACCAGGGCTACTGTGGTGGACCAGGATGAGTGCCATGCCCATCCCGGGGGGCCCACCCATTCTGCTCACCTGGCACTCCAGGTGAGTGACCCTTTGGGACATCTAGGTGACTGGAAATCCTTCCCTCCCTTGAAACATTAAAACCAGTTTTCTGAGCATCAGATACAATCCGTGACAAAGTACTTTCTAAAGGGGATTCTGTCTTCTGCCCACAGGTCTGCTCTGGGTGGGGTCCGCTGGGGAGGAACAGGGGCCACACAGGGCCACCCTCCAGGAAGGCCCTGGGCTCAGGGTCCCACGGGCAGTACCTTTCCTAGATTTTGTTCCCTAGAAAATGGAACAGTGTTTTAAGCTAAGACGAGGGAGGCACTGTACCCAGAATTATAGATGTTTATACATTGTTTTTAAATACTAAATACAAATGCATGGAAACAGCCGTCCATGCGCTGGTTTTGTCCTGTCGTGGAACCCACCCAGGTGGGCAGGTGCCCTGACCCCGGCTCCCATGTGCACCCTGGAGGGCCAGGCTGGAGGGTTAGGATGGGTCCCGTGATGATCTCCATCTCGTATGTCTGAATGTTGACCTTAAAATAAAGATAACTGTGTAAAATAAATGTTTTTGCCGCAAACCAGGCATGTGTTTTCTTGGAGGGGCCCTGCAGAACCCTTTTTGGGGGGACCTGCACTGGCGGGCAGGGCCGTCACTCCCACCTGCCTGGCCCAAGCGTGGACAGAAGCCCTTCCTTGGTTCTGTTTTCACCTCCGTTGTCTAAATGCCACGGAGTGAAGACTCAAGTCCTGTAAGTCCAGGGTGGCTTGTACTGTCCCCACAAGACGGTGGCCGACAGCCCCTGCTTCCCCTGTCCCCTCACTCCCACCTGGCTGACTTGCTAGCTCCTACCGCCTCACCCTGGAGCCCACCCACACCGACGGCCAACCCCCCTCCACCCTCCCCAACCCGGCACTGAGCAGCGCTGCCTGGCAGGACGGGTCCAGGCCGCAGGAGTCTGGAACAGCGCACGGGGCCTGAACCCTCGTCAGTAGCACAAGGTAAGCAAAGGGTGACTCTGGGGACACACTGGTCACCCCCCCACACACACACTGTCCCCCGAGGAAGTGGCCACCACTCCTGGGCCTGTGCTGTGTCCAGCCACTCCCTCTGGTTCTGACTGTTCAGGGGCAGGGTTCCCGGGCCACTCCAGTGCCTGCCTAGGACATCAGTGTGGAGTGCACTGAGGTCCTCATGCCTGGCTGTGTGTGAGCCAGTGGTGACCTGGTGCTGCATCCTGGCATCTCCCCAGGAGGGCCACCGTCCACCCTGACCCCTGTCTGATCCTCCAACTGTCATGACTCCACGGGGTCCTGAGTTTCAACACCCCCCCCACACACACACACACACTGCACCACCTTGATGGCAGAGAGAGGGGAGCAGGGAATGGCTTGGGCCCCCCAGGACTCTCTGCAGGTCCTCACACGGGGTTCCTGGCCCCACTCAAACTACTGGGCCTCTTTCCTCATCCTGGAGATAAATGTCTAGTCGTGGACTTTTGCAAGAGATGCCATCCCTGCCTCAGGGCGCGGGTATCCCTGGGAGGTCATGTCTGGCCATGTGTGCCCTACACACAGTGGGGCCGGTGGCCCAGGGGCCCTGGCATTCGGTGGGAGAGGCCACCCTGACCCAGGAGGCCCGTGGATATGACGCCCTGCCTTGGGTCAGGGTACTGGGTCTACTGGGTCGTCTGTTCCCTGGGTCTTAGAGGAAGACAGAAATACTTTGAAAAAAAATGAAGCAGCATAGAAATGCCAAAAATAATTTAACAAACACCTTGAAACAAACCCTCCATTTGGGCATAAATATGAAGCCATTTGATTTAGATTTTTCCTAGAAGGAAAGCTGGCCGTGAAGCCTGCGCCTCCCTCCCAAGCCTCGCGTCCCCCTTTCAGCCGAGGCCCCCAGAGTTTGTCTGTTTCTGCTTGTGGTTTTAACCCTGCCCAGCAGTGTCCACATCCATAAATCCTATTTCATTCATGATTTTTTTATCTCTAAAATTTTGCATCAATTGTAGCACATTGTAGTCAATCAGCATGCGCTTCCATTCAGTGTAGGTTTTCTGAAAACTCAGTCGTGACGACACTGAGGTCTAGTTTGTTTATTTTAGCTGCTGTACAGCACACGTCCTACGAATTAACCACAAGTGGTTGATGGCCTTGCTAACAGGACGTGGCTTTTCAGTTTTTTGCTGTTGACCAAAGCTGGGCTGCCCGGAGCAGGTGCACACACGTCCAGGGGGCCATCACCAGGCACCATGGCTGGGCCCGGGTCCAGAAGCCTCCTTGGACTGGTGGCCCCAGACTGCCTTGCAGAGCGGCCTTCCTGTCACTGCTGTCGACCTGTCGACCGGCAGGAAGGCCCCTCCTCGGCTCCTCGGAGCTCAGACACGTTTTAGACCGAGTTCTTACCGAGAGATGGGTACCAACACGGAGACTTAACGGTGGACGTTCAGCATTGTGGGCAACAGGACCTCCTGGCCGGGGGCCACCATACCCTGTACCCTGATCCAGGGGACCGTGGGCCACAGGTGGGGGCAGGGCTCTGGGGACCCAGGGTGCCGAGGCCATGTGGGAACTCACTCCCTCTCAGGAAGACCGTGGCAGCGACTCCGCGAGACCAGCTCGAGCGCCCGCGGGGACGCCTGCCGCCCGGGGGAGCACGGGCAGGACCGGGGGGACCCGGGGCGTCCGGGTGTGGAGGGGTCTCCGGTACGGCCTCACCCGGCGAGCGCATGGCCGCTCCGATACCCGGACGCCGGGCAGTCTCCTGCTGCAGAGGGACCCCCGCTCCTACTCCTCCGCGGACTGCGCACAAACCCCCCCCCCCCCCCCCGCCGGGCCCTGCCCCACTCCGTCCAGGTGCGTTGTGCCGGGAGGGCCGGGTCCGGACGCTCGCCGAGCGGCCCTGACGGCGCTGGGACCCGGGGGGCGCGCGGCGCGGCGGGGCGGGGCGGGGCGGGGGACAGGGGAGGATTTGAGTGGTGGGGCAACCGCTAGCCCCACCCCAGCCACGTGACGGCAGGCCAGTTCTTGGTCCCCCTGGAAGCCGGCTGATGACCAGATAGTTGAGCCTAAGGACCCGCACCACCGAGAGCCAGGCCCACCTGCCGGTGCGCCGACCCCGGATGCGTCGCTGCTGAAGTTGATACTGCTCACAACCCCGCCCTTCCTCCGGCCCGTCCTGTGGCGGTCAAATAAGTGGGTCCCTGTGAACCTCATGTGCGAATTACCCTATTCTTGCCTTTCTAACCCAAGCCCAGCTAAAAATCCACCCGCTAACTCTTGTCCTGCCCCTTCGCGCCTCCGAATCTGCTGCTCCTTGCAGTGCGGCTCAGACCAAACCCTCGGCACCATCCTGCTGAGCCCCAGCAACCCCAGCCAGGAGTCTTGGCACCTTGCAGAATGTGCGTCCTGGTTCCGGTGGCCCAGCTGAGGCCCCGTGAGGGGGAGTCTTTCCCCAGGCCTGTACCTACCCCTAGACCCCACTGATGACAACCTGCACAACTGTGACAACCAGATGTGCCTAATGCTGGGTCTGGGCCCCATCCCCTGGCAGGGGCACCCCAAGCTTCCCTTCCGGCCAGGTCGGGGCATCCCTCATGGCCTTGTGGCGGCTGCTGCTGGCAAAGGGGAGGTACCTCATGGGCTGGCGAACCTGAGATTGACCCTGGAGACACCATTCTCAGGTTGGACAGTCCTGGAGGCACCACCCAGGGGCAGCTGCTGAAGCTCTCAGCAGGCGGAGCTGAGCGTCAAGAGTGCTGTGTCTTGGGACCTTCTGGGTGAGTATGGGGTGGGCTCCAAGTCTGCACCCTCCCCGCCTCTCCCGCTGTCAGGCTCTGAGGGAATCTCCAGGCTATAGCCCCGTCTTCCAAGCTCTCCTCAACTTCTCCCCCAAGCACCTGCCCCCAGCCCCCTGAGCTTCTGCTGGGACCAGAAGAGCCCAGATGCCTGGATAAGCAGTCCAAGGGCCGTCTGGCTCCCAGTCAGGCCACCAGATGGGCTCATCCAACCCCTGGAGGGCTACCCCCAAGCCTTCTCCCCAAATTGGACCCCTCTGATGTGCCTAGAAAGCTGTGCTGATTGTGGTTCCCAGGAAAGTCTTGGACCTTGGATTCTGGTCCTATCTCTGGGACTAGGAGGTCCCCAAGGGCTAGAGGAATTGCCCCCTCCTTTCACTGGCAGCCTGAAGACCCTCCCCCAGTGCTGTTTGCAAGGTGACCTACTTCTACGCCGCCACAGGTCCCAGTGGGAGATGGGTTCAAGAACTCCACTGGCCTGTGGCCTAGCCTTCCCCCGGGTTGTCTTGGATGAGGGGACCACAGCCTGAGGGGACAGGTCCTCTGGTTCAGGCTTTCTGTCTCCAGATTCTGCCCTAGGCCCCCCACTGACCCTCAAGAAGTGGAAGGAACTTGTCCTCCCCCAGGGGCTGGTGGCTGAGTGGGGGGGGAGGGGGCCACTGGGCCCTTTCCTTCTGGCTGCATTGTGCACATACACACGTGTGTCTATGGATTTGCTGTGTGTGCTACTGCATGAGATGTGGGGGGTGGGTATTGATACATATGTGTACATGTGTGGGTTTGATTTATTCTCTGGGAGCTGGTCTCTGGTGGGGGGGGGGGGCCTCCAAGGAATAACCTAGCCTCTGCCTGGCCCCTTATTAATGGTTTGTCCTATTCCTTATCTGGGCAGACCTGATGTGACCAAGGCATGTCCCCAGTCTTGCCACACCAGGGTACCTCCTGAGGAGGCCCAGGCCAGGTTCCCAGCACACAGCACAAGAATGATAGAATGGTGAATGGGGGCCCCGGAATAGGGGAGAGGGGTCCACTCACCGGCTTGGGCAGAAGCCCCTGCTGACCTCTGGGCCCCTGTCCGTTCTCTGTCCCTGGTGCCTGGCCACCCCTTGGACAAGCCTCCTGCCTTTATCTGCTTGCCCTTGGCCTGGCCCCCACCCAGTGACTTCCTGTCCACGCCCCCACAAGCTTTTCCATGACAAGGGCTTTGAGGGGGTGGGACCAAGGAGATCAGGAAGGCAGGAAAGAGGCAATGGCCAGCCCTGGAAGAAAGAAGGTGGAGGAAGGCTGGGGGTACCTGACAGCCCACCCCCAGCAGCCCAGGTGTCTGCATCATGCACACCCACACCCAGGCAGGCCTACCACAAACCAGCTGTCTGGGGGGGAGCGGCAGAAGCCTGCACAGCCTCTAGCCCAGAGGCAACCAAGGCAGGGCTGGAGGTGGGTTTCTGGCCCCACACAGCATGACTGGCCCCCTGAGGCCCTGCGATCCCTGTTGCAACTTGGGGCTCCTGTCAGTGGCTGAGACCCACTGTCACTCCCGCCTACAGCCGCCCACACACCGATTTCCGCTGGGCTCCTGACACT
>PJEM01014161.1:12661-36717 GCA_004023845.1 Helogale parvula
CCCCCCCCCCCCCCCCCCCCCCCCCGTGGTGGCTCTGCACTTCGGACACTGGGGCAGCCTGACCGCGGCAGCCCTGAGGGGCTTCCTTCAAGCCCCAGGTCCCAGGCAGGACAGCACTTATGTGCCCCCAACCCATCAGTCACAGCTTCATTTCCCCGAACTTTATTTTATAAAATGTACAGAGTAAATTACACTATAACGGGTAACATCTTTTTTTTTTTTAACTAAAATAAGTTATGACATCTCTGTAAGCAAGGCCACGAGGCAGGAAGAGGCTGGGTGGGGGCGAGAGCAGGGAGGCTCGGGCTAGCTCGTAGCGGCCACTTCTTCCTCGTCGCTGCCGTCGGGAACGGCGTCGGTCCCAAAGTAGCGGTCACCGAAGTTCCCTGGGGAAGGAAGCAGGCCCTTGTGGTGGGGATTCGGGCCCGCCTGCCCCCGGCGCACCACTGCCCGGCCCTGCCCAGCCTCACCGATGCCGGGGATGATGCGGAAGAGGTCGCTGACGCGCTTGTCCACAGCTGTGGTGATGATTCTCACTTGCGGGAAAGCGTAGGCCACCGAGTGAACACCCATCTCTGCCATGAGCAGCGACAGCAGGAAGATCTTGTCCTCAGGCACATCATGGTCCTGCACGGTAAGGGGTCGGTAACGTCCACAGCCCGGCCCTGCAGCCCGCAGCCCCCTCCAGCCCACTCACCAAGAGGACGCGCACAGCCATCATGGCTGCCGCGCCTGTGGACACCGTGCAGTCCATCAGGATCACGTGGTCGTCACTAATGTCCTTGGGCAGCCTCAGGTAGTGGAGCTGTGTGGAGCCAGACTTAGAGCCAGCCGGTAGCTAGGGCTGCCCTCGGGGCTCCCGCACCCCCCACGCCCCGCCCATGCCCTCCGGGCTCCTGCCCCGCACCTCGGGCTCCCCAGTGAGCTGGTTGGTCTGGATGAGGATGGTGCCTATGCGGACGTCTTTGCACACGGCCCGCAGCGCAGGCTCCATCGTCTCACCGGCCCGCAGGATAGACACGCCGGTGATCTGGGGGGCCAGGGTGGGGGTCGTTGAGCTGGCCGGACCTCCCCCCTCCCGGGCTGCCCCAGTTTCATCCTGGGCGGTGACCCCCCAGGTACCTGCTTCCCCGCATAGCACTTGCCAGCGTAGTCCTGCCCCTGCGGGGTCTGCACCACGCAGTCCTGCACGGAGGGGGCGGTGGCTCTCATGAGCCTGAGGGCACCGCCACGCCCTGCCGCCCGCCGCAGGGGGTCCCCACCCCGCCCGGCACCTGGAAGGGCAGGAAGGAGAGCGCGTGCTCGATGAGCAGCCGCATCAACCTCTTCGAGTAGAAGATGAACTCGTCCCGGCTGGTCTCCTTGTCCCTGCGGGCGGCAGAGCTGAGCAAAGGCGCGGGCCGCCAGGGGCCCCTCGCCCTCAGAATGGCCCTCACCTGATGATGGTGTGCATGCCTCGCACCTGTGGCGTGCTCTTGAGGACACTGAGCGTCTGGGGCAGAGGGTGGCACTGGTGCGCCGAGGCCAGCGCGGCCCTGGGAACACAAACCAATCGGAAGACTCAAGAAGGGGCGTCTTCTCCTGGAGTCCCATCCTCCCGCTCTGGACACTGTGTGGGGGGGGCAGATGTGACGGACGGGGACAATGGGGTGTGCAGAGCGGGGGCTGCCGCCTCCCTGTGGCTGACCTGGAGGGAGGGCCCCACCCCTGAGATACACCCGCCAGGCGGAGCAGCTGACCGTCAGGTGGGAAAGCGAAAGGCTATGGTGTCAGGCCCCGCTGCCAGCCCAAATCCCCTCCTGCGCTTGCTCGGAAAAAGCAAAAGGGGACCAGGCAGCGGGACGGAGAAGTCTCAGCCCCCAGGATGGGTGACTGGTCCCCAACCCCAGAACATGTCTGGGGAACATTACTGAGCTTCAGGGCCGAGCCCTGCCCTGACCCTTCCCTCCAGGTGATGCACAACCCTCTCAGAAGACAAAGGCAAATCTAGCTCAGGGCCACCCCTGCTGCACTAGGGCTGGAACCGGGAAGAGGAAGAGGGTGGAGCAGGGGGGGGGGGGGCATGGGGGGGGGGGCACGGGGACGGGGCGGGGCAGAGCAGAGGGGGCGGGGCAGGGGCGTGGAGAGCAAGCCCCCCTCCCCGGCCAGCGCACAGCACAGCAGCAGCACAACCAGAGCGCACTCTGTCCTCACATATCCCAGCGCAGCTTCCTCTGCTCGCCAGGTGAAGAGTACGTTCAGGGAGGGTACAGGGCAGGAGACCCAGGGGTTTACAAAGAAGAGGAAAAGAACAAAGAGAAAAAGAGGATTTAGCAGGGGAGGGCAGGCAGCCCCTGCGGCCGCCTCCTGGCTGGCCTGAGAAGAGGGCGACAGAGAGACCCCTGGGGGCTTTGCTCTCCGAGGCAAGGCCCCCGCCGCCCGCCCACCAGCAACACTTCCTGGGGCTGACAGAGGTGAGCAGCCACCAGCCACCACCTCCTTGGCTGGCCAGAGAAGGGGAAATGGCCAGCAGCGTTGGGGTGTTTTCTCAAGTCTGACACCCCAGGAACTGCATTCTCACAACAGTCTTCCAGAGGGCCTGACAGGACAATCCCTGCAGGTGCCCTGGTCTGGAGGAGAGCCAAGCGGTGACTCGAGCGAGGGCAGGACGCTGGAGGGGCCAGCGAGTGGCCCTGGAGGCATTCCCAACGCAGCAGCTGGGGCTCCCAGTCGTAAACTAGGGGCTCTCCTGGTGCTTCCCGATTCTACAGAAAGCCCCGGCTAAAGGCAGGTCATTTATTCATGTTAAGCACTGTGCGGAAGGGGTGCTTCCTCTGCTCCCCTGCAGCCCCAGTGCATTCAGAGCTCCTCCTGGCTCTCTCCCTGCGCCCTGGGTCCAGGGATAGATAGGCAGGGTACTGAGGCCTCACCTTCGTCTGCGGGAATCCAGACTGGACCCTCAGATCAGGCAAAGGAGGTACAAAGCCAGGCCCTCTGGCCGCTGAGGGACATGCCTGTGGCCACTGACCTGGGGGTGGGGGGGTCCAGCAGTGCTGGCTCAGCACAGCTGTGGCCTCCGGCATCAGACCCCATGCAGCCAGCCCCATGCTGGTAAAAGGCCTCCAGAGAGGCCTGACCAGCGTAGAGTCAGGGCGCTGTGTGACCTTAGGCAAGTTCCTTAACATCTCTCTGTGCCTTGGTTTCCTCATCTGCCAACGAGGACAAGCAAAGGCACTGTGGGGGCCATCACACCATCCCTTCTGTGCCTGGGGCAGGGCTGCCCAAGGGTGGAATGACAGGAGAGGACCCTCCCACCTGCTCAGGTGACAACCCAAATTCCGAGCTGCCTGTGGACGTTGGAAATGCCTCCGTCTGTGCAGACAGGTGTAGGAAGTCTTACCTGACACTGAGCTCACGCTGCGGCGGCAACACAGGGAGACACAAGGGAATGGGGGGCACGTCAGTGACAGCAGCACTGCCCGCCTCACAGTCACCTGACAGCACAGCCCACAGCCACCGTGCACCCTGACCAGCGGGCCACCCCACCCAGGAACGGACCTGCCCCAGCCCCACCAAGGGATGGTCTCAGGCGGCTGCCAACCATGGGAGGGAGCCGGCTCTTACGGCCTGTGACCTGGGTACTTTCTGGACTGGGCAGTAAGAGCCAGGGCTCCTGGGGCTCCGTTCCTCAGACCTCAGGCTTCCAGCACCCCATTACGGAGCCTGCCCAGAGCGAAGGGCGCGTAACTGCAGGTTGGGGCGTCCCTCCTAGAGTGTTGCGGATGCAGCACCCAGCACGGACACCCAACGGTCCCTTGAAGATATGGGAGGAACTGGAACGCACCCTTCCACTCGAAGCCCAGCTCAGGCCGGAAATACCCGAAGGCACCTCTACACCCCGCGCTTTCTCAGGGAACTCAGTCACCTCTGGCCAGCACAGAGGGCTGGGGGCTGGTGGGCAG
This sequence comes from Helogale parvula, assembly GCA_004023845.1. Classification (NCBI taxonomy): domain Eukaryota; kingdom Metazoa; phylum Chordata; class Mammalia; order Carnivora; family Herpestidae; genus Helogale; species Helogale parvula. The sequence goes on from PJEM01014161.1 coordinate 16,603, forward strand.
CAAGGCCGACCGAGCAGGGCCAGGACACTGGAGGGCCAGAACGTGGCAGGGCACAGTGAATGCACGTGGATGGTGGCTGCGAGGGAGCGGGAGGGGGGCGGGCCCGCTGACTCACCTCCTCCAGCTGGCTGTGCATGTGCTGCACGATCAGGTCGATGGCCACTGTGTTCCCGCTCCCTGGGACAGGTCAGGTCAGAAGGGTGACATGGGTGACCGAGGCCCCTTGTGCCCACCTCCCCGGTGGCAGGTGGGTCTGCAGGCTCACCCCAGGGCACCACGATGTCTGCCACACGCATGGTGGGCTGGATGTACTGGTCGAAGGCAGGTTTGACGAACTTATTGTACTGCTTGATGACACCCTCGATGTCTCGGCCTCGCTCACTGATGTCCCGGCGCAGCCGTCGCACAAGGCGGATGTCAGAGTCTGTGTCCACAAAGATCTTCATGTCCAGGAGCTGGATGGGGAGAGCGAGCTGCCGAGCGGGGCATGGCACCAGCAGGGCCGGGGTGGGCGACATCGGGGCCAGCTCCTGCAGAGACCTCTGGCCTATGTGCCTGCCTGGGAGCAAACCAGGCCCTTGGGGGCACCCCGAGGGTCTGGCTGGCACTTCTGGCGGACAGTGTGCATGGCTGTGGGGGCAAGTACACGTTGGGCGGGGGGCACTGTCCACCAGGGGCTTTAAAGGCCACTGGATGGATACCAGTTCCTGAGGCAGGATGGAGTTGGCACCGTTACTGTGGGTTGCCCACTATTTATGTGCCCTCATACATGCCAGGGGACTGAGGACTTGCTCCCTCCCCACCACATCCCCCCCCACAGTTCTGGGGCTTGGTGAGTTCGGTCCGGCCCTGAAGGGGCTGTGTAGTGGGCGGCGCGATTCCCTGAGCCTGAGCCCAAACTCATGGGTCTCAGAACTGCAAGGAGCCAGGACCAGAGCACGGCCGGCTGTGAGCACAGGCCTCCCTCACAGGCCTCAGCAGGGGCAGGAGAGGGAGCCCCGCACAGCATGGCCTGGCAGGAAGGACGCGATTCGCAGGCCTCCCAGGGCTCAGGAGTGCACCGCAGATAGCACAGACACAAGCGCCCCCCTCCGTCCCAGGCAAGAGCACACATGGGCACACACACTTGAATCTGTACCCACCACCCCACAGTCACTCTGACCTCAGTGGCTGCAGGGGCCCCAGAGAGCAGCAAAGGAAACACAGACACGAAGAGAGTGAACAAGGGTCAGAAGAGAAAGAAAACAAGGTAGAGGCCCTGGCCTGGGGCTTGTACCCCAATCTGGAAGGGAGCCCCTCCTCAGGCTGCCTCCACGGCCAAGGGCATTTCCAGTCTCTCCGTGGGAGTGGCAGGTCTGCTTGACCCAACGTCCTGACTGGCTCCCCAGAGAGTAGCCATTCCTCACCCAACACCCCATGACTGTACCACAAAGATGGGACAGGTGGCCATGCACCTGCCAGAGCAGGCGGCCTGGCCTGCCTGGAGGAGGCCTGCAGGGAGTGAGAAGCACCGGAGCAGGGTGGACACCCACAGCGGGACCGTCAGAGCCCTGCCCTCACCTCCAGCAGCGTCTTGTCAGCAAAGGCCATGATGCCCTCAAAGATGATGACGTTTGCACCGTAGAGTGTTTTCTGCAAAGGAATTGTGTGGCGGTTCACCCACTGTGCCCACCGCGCTCCCAGGAGGATCAGCACAGGCCGAGCTCTGCGGGCCTACCCAGTCTTTTTTCCGGCTGTGAGTGGTGAAGTCGTACACGGGAACCTTGACACTTTTGCCCTGCTTCAGCTTCTTGAGGGTGGATACGATGAGATCAAAGTCAAAGGCGTCTGGATGGTCGAAGTTGAAGTTGTTGCGGGCGGCCTGCTCCTGCTGCTGCGTGGTGAGCACCTGGAGGAGGAGGACCCAGGGGCTTTGTGCGCCCCTCCATGCCATGCCAGGGGCGGGGCGGGGGCCCCAGGCCCCTCTGTGGACACGGCCTGTGTGTGCAGGCATGCTCCTCACCTTGTAGAAGGAGTCCATGGACAGCAAGACCACCCAGGGCACATCCAGGGCCTCGATGATCATCCTGGCCACAGTCGTCTTTCCAGAGGCGCTGCCACCTCCGAGGCCTGTGGGAAGGCGCGGAGTGACCCTAAGCAGAGGCAGCAGGGCCAGCCTCCCAGATGGGTTCCAGTAATACCCACCGCCTGACAGCCTGCCCTCCCCTCCCCGGCCTGACACCAGCCGAGGGGCACGAGGCTGCTCACGTCAGTAGAGCTGCCGCTCAGCTGTTCAATGGCAGGTCCTGCCTGACCTGCCCCTGCTGCCCGTGGACCTTGCTCACCGATGGCGAAGGCCTCCTTGGACTGGGTGCCATGTTCATTGTACCAGGGTGGCCGCCCTGCTGTGTAAATGGTGCGCTTGCTGGTACGCAGCAGGGGCGGCTCAGACTTGCACTGGCTGGTGGTGCGCTTCCGGGGTGAGCGCCTGGTGCCCACAGCTGGGAGGAGCCTGTCCAAGGATTCCGCATTGCTGCTGCAGAGAAGGGGCACGCGCTCGCCTCTGCCGTCCTGTGTCAGGCCCGGCATGGCCCCGTGGGGGGCAGCCCCCCACACAACCGCACAGGCACGGCTGAGGTGGGCAGACTCAATTGGGGGCACACAAAAACTGCCTGCAGCCCATCCACAGGGCTCTGGGCCTCGGACTGTCACTGCCCACACAGGTTCAGAGGGACAGCAAACACAGGGCAGCCAGGACTCTGCCATCTTGGGCCTGGCTCCTTTTTCCTTGTAGGCTGGGCACCAGCTGGCTGCGCAGGGCCCCTATCCTTTCAGGAGATAGAGAGGTGGGCACACCGAGGGCAGTCAAGACCCCATCAAGGACTGTGTTCCTTCCCAGGACACTCTCTGGGCAGCCCTCTTGTTTATAAGATCTGATCCCTGCCACCCTGCAGGGCACACAGGGAGAGGTGCCCCAAAGGCAGAGGCTGCTGACGGGAAAGCCAGGCAGGGCAGCGGAGTGGGTGGGGGTGGGAGGAGGACCCGGGCTGGGAGGCCGACGGGGAGGCCCCTGCTTCTTGCCCTCCTTCACACTGCAGATTCTGGGCAGAAAGCGGAGGCCTCCAGGGGCTAGAAGCTGGAAAATTCAAGCCAGGGAAGGTACAGACAGCATCTGTGCTCTGTCCTGCCCATGCTGTACCCCCAGTGCCGAAGTGACACGCTGATTTCCCTGTTATTTCAAAAGAGGCACAGTGTGACTGCTGGCCCAAAGCCTCAAATCCCAACGGCAGCAGGTCCGGGGAGACGAAATTTGGCTGAGTGGCCCAGCTGGGAGGTAGTGTCTGCCTAATGCCTGTTCAGAGACTGTGCTGAGACTCAAAAAGCCTGGACACAAAAGCCTGGTGTAAAGATGGCTGCCAGGCCAGGACATTTCTGGCCACTGCATAAGAGAGAGACTGGGCTGGCCAAAGCATCACCTTGCACACCTGCTCCGGAGGCGTCAAGACAGGTCGTGGCCCAACACGGCTACTGACTGTCCAGGCAGAGCCCCCAGCGGGTGGGAAGACCGTGCAGGAATCATGTGGACGTGAGGGTCAAGTTAGTCCCCACGGGACGCTGCTTGTAGCACTGCCTGTCCACCCCGGGTCTGGGAGCCGGGGGAGGAGTGCCACCCACGGCACTGGCAGGAGTGCCTGGGAAGAACAGACAGGGAAGGCGTCCTGGAAGTACGGCCAGTGAGAAAGCCGAGCGTGATGAGACATGAACTCATTTATATAAAACGGGCGAGTGCAGAGCGCTCCCCTGCACACGCTTTCATTTAAGTGCGTGTGAACAAAACGGGGCGCACAAAGAGAGCTACAGTCTTTGGAGCCTGCTGCCACCACTATGACCAGCAGCGCCTGGACTCGGGGTGCCCGGAACTGGGCCGCTGCCGCAGGGAGGGCGGGGCCCACTCTCCCAGGCCCAGTGCCTTCCTGCCTCTGGAACAGCCTGGGCGGGCGTCCTGTGCAGTCCCGGAGCCCCTGCTGTCACCAAGGGCAGGGAGGGCAGGCACACTTGTGGGGGTAGGGAGGGCAGGCACACTTGTGGGGGTGGAGGCAGTGGAAGGAATTAGCTGAAGCCAAAGGCATGACGGGTCGCGCTCAAGAACCTGCTAGTGTGTTGAGAGGGTGACCTCAGCAGCAAGAAACCACCCATCACATGACAGGAGACATGTGGCAGCATCCTCAGGGACAGAGCACAGGGCCGCCGCTGTTGCTTGTCAGGACAGCACAAGGAGCCGGCACTGGAGGTGATTAGCCAGTCTGGGTGCTCACTGTCCCCTCTGTGGCTCTGGAGACGCAATCTGGGGGGAGAACGGCCCTACTGCCACCCTACGGCAAGCGTGTGGGGGCCTCTGCCCAGCACGGAGCCGTCCCAGTAGTGCTGTCCACACGCCCGTTCGGTCAAGCAAGGGATGGACACGGGGGGCTGGGGGAGCGCACACCAGCAGCAGGATCTCCAGGGACTGGACGGAGGGCAGCACCGGCTGAGCTAACCCTGGACACGTACATCTAACAGCACTGAGCACAGCCCCTGGGGCCCACCCGCTCTGGAGATGACAGATGGCTCATACGGGAGAGTGGAACCAGTCCTGTGGTGGCCCTGGAAGTGATGGTGAGCAGAGAACAAAGTCTAACCCAGCCCCTCCCCCTGGGCCTTCTTCGAGAAAACTCTAATGTGGAGAACCTGACTTGCAAAGGAGGCGGGCCTCACCATCTCACCACGGGCTCCTGTGTGCTGTTGCTGAAGAGGGCCATGCAGGACCACCCCGGGCAAGCGCAGGCCTGGGGCTGGCATGGCTCCCAACCCCACTCCTCACCCCAGCACAGCGGCCTCGCCTCTCCTTCCCCAGGAAACGCAGAGTCTCTATTTGGGAGTGTTCCTTGTACTATTGAGGTAAGGATGGCCACCACCGCTGACAACTTCTGAGGCTCATGCTGCCAACAGCCTGGGGCAGACACCATCCCAGGGAAGAATGCCCATGCGCCAGAAAGAGCTGAAAGTAGGGCAGAGAGAGCTTTGCCAGAAACCCCCCCCATCTAGGGCGTGTGATGGCCCTGAACAGCATCAGGCTGGGTCTGCAGCCAAGCCCGGCTGCACTGCCCTCTCCAAAGCCCCGTCTCTCTCTCTCTGGGAACCAGGGACAAAGCCTCGTTGTGACCTCCGAGCAACCCTCACCCTAATTCTCAGCGACATGACCTTGGAAATGGCAACATTGCACAAAAGATCTCATTTCTTAGTCAACAGATGGTCAGGGTGCTTCTGGCTACAGTGACAAAAGGTAAGTTCAAACCAAAGGATTATGAGCCACACTGGACCGAGACTAGCCTGTAACAGGCAGCCCCAAGCAAAACCAGACGCTGCTGGTGGCCGCCCTGCCTGGCCCCTTAAGAGCACTTACTAGCCTGTTTCCCAACGTGGATCAGACACACGCTGCGTGGGGCTACGAGCGGCCAAGACACAGCAAAGGCAGGCTGCCTTGCTACGGCCACAGGGAACAACAGGCCTGCCACTCACCTGCCTTCTGCTCCAAGGGCCCAGCACCCCGAGATCCTGATGTCAGAGTAAGCTGGGGGGCTGCTCATGGCTGGGACACAGGGGACAGCAGACAGCAGGGTGATCCAGGTGGGCGCAGGAGTATCTCCACAGTGCCATTTAGACCCACAGTAGTCCCCTAGGACAGCTCAGGAGACACCTGAACTGTCCTTCCATGTGTGGGCTGGCAGCACCGCAGATGAGGAGCTGGGGTGGGGTCCTAAGGGCCCCTCTTGTGGAGGAACAGTACTCAGTGCCGGCCTTAGAGGCTGAGGCCACGGGCATTAAGAGGATCACCCGGCTGGGGGCTGTGTGCTCTGCTGATATTAATAGCACTGACCCTGCTGAAAAGAACAGTGTCATGTGGCCGGCCCTGGGTGTGAACTGCTCTCCTGTGCACCGGCTGGCACACTGCTGGCCCAGTGCGTGCTGAGGACCTCGGTGCACCCCTCCTCGAGCGTCGTGGAAAAATCTCCAGACCCCAGGCCTGCTTGGGACTGTAAAGCCAATCCTCTCCTACTACCCCCCACACCGGAACAGGGAAATCTGAGGTCTCTCCTCGCCAAGGCTTGCTGAATGCCAATGCTGAGCTGAGTGTCAGACCCTTGGCCCCAAGGTGCCTTCTAGAGGCATAAACAAACCTGAAACTCTACCCACCTGCCCCACCCCCTGCAGGGGAGGCTCCAGTATGTCCCCCAAGGCCACCCAGTGCTGCATGTTCAGCCAGGGGACACAGTCATTCCCTAGCCTGGCAGCAGGAGGAAGAACGGGTTCAGCCCCAGCCTCAGCAAGGGTAGGTCAGCCAAAAGATCTTTACTGCAGTGTGTGAAGGGGTCTGCACTCCTAGGTCCCCAGCCTCCTTTTCAGCCTTTTTCCTGACTTGGCTTCTACCATGGGGGCTCAGTGAAGAGAAGATTCCACATGAGGTTCACACACTGAAGAGGGGCCACTCCTGGGGGCTGCCTCAGGAGCAGCCTCTGCTGGCCGCCCAGGTAACAAGAGGGTGTCTGCCTCCCTGTCCAGAAGCTCTTGGAGGCAAGACTGAACTGTCCATCTTTGCGCACAAGAGCTTCTCCCTCCCGCTCCCTGGCCTGGACAAACGGGCGGGGGCTGGCCCACACGTGGGAGGCTGGAGCTGTCCTGGACAGGGCTCCAGAGTTGGGGCATGCAGCACCAGGGCCTTCACTCGTACCTGACAGCCCGTCCAGGTTTAGGAAGTTTGTTGGGTAAGTCAAATGAGGCCAGATGGAGGACGGAGGAGCTGATCCGCTGGGGCCTGGCCCCAGTGGATCCCAGACTGGCTCAGGGACAGAGGCATCAGGATAGTTATGTCAGGGCAGGTCAAAACGGGCGGTGGGGGGCGGTGGGGAGGAAGGGGAAGAGGCTGCAGCCTTAAAGGGGCTGAAGCAGGCTGCATAAACTTGCACAGCCTCTATCCCACTACCCTGGAAACCTCCCTGCAGAAGCCCCTTGTTCCTACTGCTCTGGGCGGGTCCAGCCAGCCTCCTCCCATTCCCATAGCTGCGAACCCACCTCCACCTAGCCCCACCAGGAGACAGCCTCAGGGGTTCACTGTTATCACCACCATTCTCTTTTACCCATCAGCATGTCCAGTGCTAAGGGAGTCAGAGGCCTCTGTCCTCATGGCGCTAAACCCTCTAGAGGGGCAAGCAGACAAAAAACAATGGCAAGGTGGCCAAACGATACCAATGTGTCCGCAGTGATGTAGAAGAAGCTGGAAGGATGATCAGGGAGACCTTAGCTCAGGGACACTGGCACATCCACCTGAATGGCAACCAGACCCAGCACTGGGGCCCTTGGGGGGTGTGCAGGGACTGTGGGGGCAGCACAGAGAAACAGCCCTCAGGACACCAGCATCAGGGGACAACTGTGAAGCCCAGAGGCAGTGCCAGGGTAGACCCCACAGGCCTCTGGAGACAGCGAGCCCGAGTCTCCACTTACTGCTCCCAGGTCCTGGTTCTCCTCCTATGACCTCTGCTACTCGGGGTGTCGTTGGGGGGTACCCATGCCCATGACTTGATTCTGCATACAGAGGGGGGCCCAGATTGCAGCTCCCACCAATCTGTGTCCTCAGGGAGTGCTTTTCTCAAGAAAATCTTACCTAGCTTTATCCTCTCTGATCCTGGGCTACGTCAGTGGTGCTTCGGAACTAGCAGGTGTCACAGACTCAGATCCTATGAGACTGTCACCCTGCACCAAGCACCTAATCACTTTCTGCTGGGAAGGTGTGAGCCTGGAAGGACACACAATGCTCCTCAGGATCTGGCAGCTCCTGAAGGAGAAGTGTCATTGCAGGGCAGCCCTTGCCCCACTTCCCTCCCTACCAAGAAAGAGGCTACCCTGGCACTCAGACCATTCTGGAGGAACCCAGGTGCATAGCATTTCTGCCTTGGAGAGGTCACCCAATCCTGGGATGAGATGCCCGGGCTGGAACCCTGGTTTCCTTGGACCCCCACAACCTGTGGCCCTCACAGAGTCTTCCTTTGGCACAGTTTAGACCCAGAAGGGCAGGGGCCTGCTCCTGATTGTGGCTCAGCCACCTTCCCCTGGTGTGCCTGGCCCCAGAAGCGCTCAGTAGGAGCCCAATTCCTCTTGGCCTCTTCCATCTGTCTCCCCAGTCAGGGTGACAAAATGGCCCTGCCTCCGCTCCACCTCTCCAACTTCAACTTCTGCAAAGCCTCCCCAGAGCCTCGCGGTGCGGCACCACAGGTGGGGGCAGTCACCAGGCACCATCCCATCGCCAGACTCAGGAAACCTGGCCTCTCAGGTGGGGCAGGGGCTGAGTCTCGACGGATTGCACACTGACCACCTCAGACACTCCAGCCCAGAGGCTTCCCTGTCCCCTCGAGACAGACACCAAAGTCCATGCTAGCTAGGTGCAGAATCCAGTTTATCCGCAGAACCTCAGAATGGGCGCCCAGCAGGCCCTGCCCACGAGCCCGGTGCCGCCGGCCATCGGGGAGCGGCAGCGCGGACAGTCTCATCTCCAGGCTCAGCGTCGCCAGCCTCGCCAGGCACCGGGGAACCTCCCACCGCGGCCGGGGTCCCCCAAGTGTCCAGACCCAGCCCGTCGAGATCGCCCCTGCTCGCGGGCTATAGGGCGCCGGCTCACGCGGCGGACGCGAGGGGGCGTGCGCGGCCCCCAGCCCGTGCTCGGTGCGGCGCGCCTACCGGTCCTCGCACGAGGTCTCGTTCCTCTCCACCGGCCGGTCGGGCCCGTCTCCCGCCGCAGCGGGCGGCAGAGGCAAGCGGGGCGCGTCAGCAGAGGCTGGGGGCGCCGCCATGAAACTCTGAGGCCTCTCCGCGGGCCACTGTTCCGGGGCTGCCGCACTGGCCGCCGGGAGTCGTAGTTCGGGGCTTCGCGCTGCACACTCGCTGGCGCGCCGCAAGGACTACAAGTCCCACAAGGCCGTGCGGCTTTGCGGGCCGGTGCTCGTAGTCCGGCCTCACCCACTACGAGCGGGCGGACGGGAGTCGTCTGCGGGGAAAGGTCCCACCCCGAGCTTTACCACAAATTCAGCAGCACAAAGCCCCTGGAAAAAAATCAATAAACATTTATTTGATACAGTCATATTTAATACATACAGTTGATGGCCCACCCCCGCGCCACTTGGGGCCGGGGGGCGGGGACGAGGACCGGGGACAGATGGTCACAAGGCGGGCAGGGCCCGAGCTCACCGTCAAAACATCTTGCAAATAAACACTTTGTAGATAGAATATATATGTATATATACGGTTACAAGTGATAGCTGGAACCTCTCTTCCGTAATGCACTTATGTACGGAGAACTGGCATTAAAAAACCCAAACCAAGAAACCCAAAGCACAGGATGTGTGGCTGCCAGGCCAGAGGTACTGGCCGGCCCCTCCGTGAACCCCAAGCCTCCAGGGTAAGCCACCTGGGGCCCGTCGAACTGGACACCGGGACAGCCCTGCCTTTCGTCGGTCACGGTGCACCCATTCTCTCCCTTTTGAACCAGAGGGACAGGAGTGGGGGCTACGGCTGCAAGGGCCACTGATCACCTCACACCAGGATACATCCTCATCTGCCTTTGCACAAAGTGCATCCTATTTTTGTGTGAAGTGTTAGCCCCTTGAGTTGGCCCTTTCCTGTTCTCAGGGCAATGGTGGGTGGGCTGGGCCAGAGGTAGATCTTCAGAAAGGGACCTGGCATTGTGCCCTGGGCTTGGGTCTTGGGCAGGGTTCATGCCCACCATGCCCTGGGGGTCTGCCACCCCAGTCCCTCTCACTGAAGGTGTCAATCAAGGCCAGGTGGTTACCTGGCTGAATCCCCACCAGAGTGGGAGATGGGCAGATCCCGCTGAGCTGCCCAGGGCTCTGCCCCCTTTGGAGGAGGGCTTTGCCCACCAGCTCACTACTGCCACTCACCAGAACATGGGAAGCAGGAAGGGAAGAAGGGCGAGAGGGGTCCGACCCAATAGTCACTTTTGGCAGCAGCCCCCCACACCCACTTTAAAGACAAAGAAGGGGGTTAAAGTGCTAAACATCAAGTTACCCAGGACCCCACCTCTTCCCACACATCTAGGTGGGGTTCCCAAACCAGGGACCATCTGTGGATTTCAGGGAGCAACCTGGAAATTCACCCCCCAGCAAAAACCCAGCCCCCCATTCCCCAAGGGCCAAGTACCTGAGAGGCTGGGGCGGGTGGCCATCCCCAGCAGAGGTGTTGAGGTCCAACCTCCTCCAGCCATTGGTGACAAGGACAAATGCACCTGGGGCTCCTGCCAGCACCTACATCCCCTCCCTACCCAAAGCTGCCCCCCGCAGTTGCTGCCTGACCCCACCTCTGCCTTCACCAGCTGTATTACCATAGTGACACCCAGGAACACAGGAAAGTCATTCTGCCCATGCTGCCCTCCCTTGACTTTTTCGACACTGGATCCATCCACAGACATCCATCTGTCCATGCCTCCGGTCTTTGATTAAATCAAGGTGTGAGTGGGGGTAGTCCAGGTCTCACTCCCCCCCACTCCTCCCCCCCCCCCCAGCATACAGGCCAGGGTTGCCCAAGAGCCTTTGGGCCAAAGGAAGGAAACTGGAGATGGGGAGCGTGACCAGCCCCAAAGCCCCCCTGGAACCTGTCTCCCTACTGCAGGGCTAGGAGAGTCAAGCCAGGCTTGGGGCCCCTCCTCTCCTGGGACTAGATGAGGATGGGAGCTGAGGGGCAGAGAGGTGCCCAGTCAGCACTGCTTCCCTGAGCAGGGGAGAGACACCCCCTCAGCCCCTAGATCCACCGTCGGCACCAGGAAACCCTTAGCACCAAAATGTCAGATTGTTGTTTTTGTATAAAAAACAGAATAAAAAAAAGGTTGTTACTTGTCACAGCAACAAGACTGGCATCCACTACACCCAGGAGACACACGCACACGGGCAAATATCAAAATTCACATCATCCAGATCGGCAAGGCCGAGCCCTCAGCCCACCCCCTACCCCCCAGTGGGAAATAACCTCTGTCCAAACCCAGTGGCTCTGAGTACCCTCCTCCTCCCTACACTGCCAAAGTTGGAAAACAGGGCCCAGGGAGGAGGCCAGAGGCAGTATGGCCACCTGGTCTGGGTGCCCTGGACTCCAGCCTGAACCCTGGTCAACCTGCAGACCTAGCCATCCTCTGGGCCCCAAAGGGGGCCAGCGCAGAGCTGCCCCCAACACGATATGACCTTGGCCAAGCCCCCTGCTGGCCTTCAGCTCTCATATCAAAAGACCACGCAACCAGAAACAAAAGGGCAGGTGAAAAAAAAGGGGAAAAGGGAACTCCCATGGAAGCTTAGCCACAGGCCAACCCAGACCAGCAGACAGAAGGCTGATTCCCACAGGGATTACTCCTCAGAGCTGGGCCCCAGTTCCATGCTTGTGGGCCCCAGATTGACCCTAGAGCTCAGACTGCCCCATCCCTAACCCACTGGGCTGCCCCTAGAGCAGTGGTATTAGCAAAGCTGGAGACTGGAGGCAAAGCTATGCTCCATGTGGCCCCCTTTACCCCCTGATCCTACAGCCCTGCAGGTGAGAGCAGAACCCTCCCCTTGCCCCAGGCAGGGAGCACCCATGAAGATGGAATGGCAGGAGACCCCTCTGTTAACAGGGCCGCCTCCACCCACCGTGATGGACAGGGGCCAGTGGGGCAGGGGCCCAAGCATAGCCGGGGGGGGGGGTTCACACAGGCAGGGGAGGGGGGGCCTGGAGAGGTAGAGAACAGAAGCAGAGGAGCCAGATGTGGAAGGACGAGGGAGGCCACGGTAGGGCTGGCTGTCCGGTCAGCATGGTAGCAGTCAGACTCAGAGTCTGTCCTGGGAGGTAGCTGGGGGTGCTGGGGTCCAGTGTTGGGTAGAAAGGTGAGGCTGCTCAAGTGCCCTCATCAGCCCAGAACCATGGGTGACCAAGGGCCCCAAAGCCTTGGGCCTGAGAAAGCAGATGGGGCATGGAGCTCACACGGTGAAGGCTATCTGCCTGCCTTGCGCTGCCCCATGGAACTGAGGCCTAAGCCACAGCCCCTCCTCCTGCCCATCCAGGTCCCCAGACTCCGCCAGGCCCGTAAATGTCCCTCCGAGCTATTGCACTTCAGTTGCTGCCATGGGCCCTCCCCCCAAAGAACCAGCCCAGGTGTGCCCTGTGCAGCCTGCACAGGAGAAGGGCCACCGTCACGAAGGAGAGAGGGACTGGCTGCCTCTGCTGGACAGATGAATAGGCAGGGGTGGGGGGTGAAGAACTGGAGGGCAGGAGGTCCTGGAGCTAGCTACCCCCACCCTGAACAGAGTGGGACGGGTGTCAAGTGTGGGGACCAGGCCCCACCCACCTGCCAGCCGTTATGCTCACTTCTCAGGAGCCTTGCTGGCTCCCACCTTCCGGCCAGTAGGGCCCCGGGCCCCTCTGTCTTTGCCTCCTGGGGGCCAGTCGTCCCGACGTGGGGGTGTCTTGGGTGCAGGTTCCTCAGGGGTCCGCTCCTTGGGTTTTCGGCCTCGTTTCTTCCCACCTGCCAGACTCTTCTTCTCCTCCTTCTTGGGTGCCAGTGAGTCCTGGCTCCTTTGTTTGGGAAGTGGGTCAGCCGAAGTACGGAACCAGTTCTGGAAAGAAAAAAAAAACCACAATGCAAACCCTGAGACAAGAGGGTGCTACGCACTGGGGCCAGGCAGGCCGCTGCACTAAGGTGCCTCCTGCTCAGGGTGCGGAGGGCGTGGTACCCAAGCTTCTCTCATCCTCCAGGGAAGCCAGAACCCACTTTGAAAAAAAAAAAAACGCACCATATTTCTTCTTTTTTCTTTCTTTCTTTCTATTTTTCCCTTGAAACCACCAAATTTTTCAACCTTGGCTGCTTATTCAAAGGCCATACAAATTATTACCCCACCACTCCCGCCCTGGCCCAATCCCCTGCCTGGAGCCAGCCCCTCTGCTGCAGGCTCAGCCCATCCCACCTCTGCATGGGTCTTGAGGATGTGATACTTGACGCCACTCTCAGAGCTGAACTCCTTTGGGCACAGCAGACAGCAGTACTTCCCCACCAAGTGGTCTCCCTGCAAAGCATGGGGCAGGCCAGCCCCCAAACATTGGACCCCACCCCGACCCGAGGAAGACCAGAAGCACCAGATCCAACCGGGGAACCCTGACCCTCTTCCTGTGCCTGCGTGGCTATAGGGTCGGGACAGCCACAGCTCATCTGGATGGGTGCACAATGGGTGAGCTTCAGGGACCCAGCAAGGCCTCTCTGTGGCAGGACCTCCGAGCTACCCCCACTACAGGGGAGGTAAGGGAGAAGGAGAGATTGGGAAGAGGAAGGCGCCTTGGGGAAGGGCTGCAGTCTTTGCCTAAGGCTCCTCACCCCAAGCCCAGGTCCACTGTTCCCGCTTACACCCACACAGACGAGGAGCCCCTGTGAGCAGAACAACTTGGGCTGACCGACTCACGGATAGGGTTGGAAACTGCGGAAGTGTCCTGGGCTGGGTTGACTATCAGGCACTGGCCAGTCCCTGAGCTCATGGAAAAGGCTGCCCTGCCCGACTGGGGTAGGGTCACACACCCAACATGCAGGAGTCCCTAGGGGTTGACTGGGAGTGCAGAGCACCCACCCCTCCATGGGAAAGGGCCTGGGGACTGACCTTGCTGCAGCTGGCGAGATGGGCCTTAAGGCCGGACACACTGGAGTAGATGGCTTCACAGCACTGGGGACAGGAGACAACAGTGGGGAGGGGATTCCCAGCAGATGTCCCCACACAGATATACACGTACCCCTGGCCAAGGGATTATGGGGTCTCTCTGGGGTAAGTGGGGGGCTTGACCCCAGGAGTCTTGGGATATGAGCAGGCTAGACCTCTAAAGCTGAGATTATCGGGCTCCATCTAAGGACCTCCAGGGGCCAAGGGATCACAGGTAGGCTGATACTTTGGAGGCCTCCTACCCAGGGCCACACCTGGACTCTTTATCCCTGAGCCCCAGTATCCCCACACCCACACACCAGCCTGTCCCAACTCACGTCATTGGGGCAGTTGACATGGCCTTTCTCCTTGACTTCATTCTTCCACGCCTCCAGCAACTGGGGGTTAAGTGTGGGTAGGCCTGGCCGAGTATAATTGAGCTGTAAAACCAGGTGAGCACCAGGGTGAGCCCAGGGGGCATGTGTAACAGGGGCTACCAAGTGCCAGGCCAGAGCTGACTCCACCTGCTCTAAGGACCTGAACTGTGCCTCCACAGATGAGAGATGTGAACCTGAAAGGCCAGCAAACGGCCCAAATTGCAGGGGCGGGGCCACGGAAGGGGATCCCAAGCGAGGTCATATCCTGCTCAGAGACAGGAGCTGGGGGCCAGGCAGCAGCTCACCCGGGCAGTCTCAGGTACCAAGTCATCCTTCACCCGCCGCTTGGTCCAATCTCGAGCCAGTTCGTCCTCTGCGATCTCTTGCAGGTGGAACACGGCAACCTGCGCTGATGTACGGCGGATGCGGCCACTGGGGGTCCGCTCGACACCCAAGAGGTCCTCCGTTTCGGGGGGCTTGTCCTCAGGCTCCTCAGGCGGCTGCAGAACAGGAAGACCAATGACCAAGAGGACCCACGTGGCACAGAGGCACAGAGATAAGAGGCATGTGCCGCAGGCAGTGAACTCAGACACCCTAGGCCCCATGCATGTGGCGCCCAGCAAGGGGAAGGGAGAGCACACACAGCAGGTGGCACGTGACACACATGCTTGGTGCCCCGGGGGGCAAGAGGACCCAGGCCACGGGCTGCTCACTGGGGCTGTGTGCTCCGAGCGCATGTGGTAATCGTGCCCAGCCTTGGAGCGGTACGTCTTTCCACAGTGGGTGCAAGGAAAGGAAGGGCTGTCCACTTCACAGGGAGGCTTTCCGCAGCGTCGCTGGTGGTACTGGTAGCCCATGAGGCTGGAGAAGGCAGCCCCGCAGCCCTGAGGTCAGAGTTGGGTAAGTGGCCAGCAAGGAGCTGTTGTCCCACACCATGCATCTAGCCCCACGCCATGTGCGCCGCCCTACGCTGTGCGCCCAGCACCCAGCCATCCCACTGACCTCCTGGGGGCACCGCAGCCTCCCCATCTGCTTCAGCACCTTGCGCAGCCGCTCCCGTTCCTCCTGCTCACTCCCCTCCGAGGCCTCAGCGTCAGAGGGCTGGGGGGCAGGCCCAGCCTTAATATCCCCACCACCATAGGGCCCCTGCCCCTGCCCAGGGGTCAGGGGCACAGATGTCCAAGGTCAAGCATGGGAACCACTAAGTTCTGCTGCCATGTGGTGATGAAAGGTCAGTGGTCAGGGCAGGGCAGGTAGGGTGGGGTGGGGTGAGATGGACTAGGAGGCCAGCGGTTGGTTGGTTGGTAGGTAGGTCAGGGCGTACCTTGGCGCTATGCTCAGCCATGGTGTGGTAGTTGAGGCCGGCCTTGGATTTGAACTGTTTCCGGCAGTGCTGGCACTTGAGAGCATCCTGCAGCTGCAGACATGCCCCTGTCGTGAGAAGCTGATTCTGGGCACTTCCCCGCCTGGGACCCCGGGGCAGCCTTACCTTCTGACACACCTCCATGTGCTTCTTAAGCCCCACGAGGGTCTTTCGGGTGACCACATTGCAGGTGGGGCAGACAGCCTCCCCCCGTTCATGGATGGCCCGCTGCCACTGCTCCTCAGGGCCACCTGTAGGGCAGGGCCAGGGCCTCAGGGGCTGGTGGGGGCTCCCGGACGCCCTGGACGCCAAGCAAAGGACCCATGGTCCACGCTCAGGCCCTAGTCCCTGTGGTCCAGGATCCGCCCCTGAGCTGAGATCTGTCCTGGGCCCTGCCTCATGGCAGCCCCCCCACCTGGAGCTGGGTGGGCCGTGGGGGCCGGCACTTCCTTGCTGACCGTGCTAGCAGGAGCCAGCACCTTCTTCCGCACATCCTCGGGGCCTGGCCCCTCCTGCTTCTTGGCACGGTGCATGCGGGATTTGTCCTCTGCCTTGGCCAGGCCTGTGTGCACACACAGGACAGGGCAGGTGTGAGCCAAGGGGGCAGGCACACTTGTGCACATGTCTAGCCCCAATGCTGTCCTAGCTAGGACCTCACCTTTGAGTCCGAAGGTCCCTGAGATGGACGGCTGCTCCCCTGTAAACTTCTTGGGTGTTTTCTGTTTCCTTCCTGACTCGAGGGAGAGAAAACAGGGCCCAAAGTTTTGGTCAAATAGCCATCGGGAGGCTTGGGCCAGCAGACCCCTACCCCCACCCCAGCCACTGCCCCCCCGCTCTCGTCTTACTGTGCTTTGTGCGCTCTGCTCCCTCCTCAGGTGGGGACACAGGGCCGGTGGCCCTCGGTGCCTCCTTGCTTCCCAAGGGCCTGCTGCCCAGAGAAAGGGGGCTGCTGCCGGGGTCTGTGCTCAGCTGGAAGGCCGAGGTGTGGCCTGTGGTGGAGGAGCCATACTCCCCGTTCTCTGGCCTCGCCTGCTTTGGCAGGATGGGACATGCATCCAGGCTGTCCGCAGCCCTGCAGGGAGCAGGCAGGTGAGGGGCAGGAGGGCCCACTTTTGACCCTGTTACCACCTCGAACCCAGAAAGAGCCCCCATACCTTTTCTTACCACTGCTCCTCCCTGCGGCACGAGGAGTTTTGTTCTCAGACTTGGTCAGCAGCACCATTTTGCAAGGTGGTGTGTGCCTGCTGATGGCAATGGGCCTGCTGACCGTCACTGGCTTACTGACCACAATGGGCCTGCTGACCGTCACCGGCTTCGCGACTGGCACGGGTTTCGTAACCGTCACAAGTTTTGTCATCGGGACCGGTTTGTTGATGGTCACTGGTTTGGTCACCGGCACGGATTTGGTGACTGGCACTGGCTTGTTGAGACTTACTGCCTTGGTGACTGGCACAGGTTTGGTGACCGGCACCGACTTGGTGACTGGTATGGGTTTGGTGACCGGCACAGGCCTGCTGACCGTGACAGCCTTGGTGACCGGCACCGGCCTGCTGACCGTCACTGGCTTGGTGACTGGCACAGGCCTGCTGACCGTCACTGGCTTGCTGATGCCGATAGGTTTGCTGACACCCACAGGTTTGCCAATAGTGACAGGTTTGCTCACTCCAATGGGCTTGCTGACCCCAACGGGCCGGCTGATGGTAACCGGCCGGCTGACAGGCCCAGGCTTGGGGGCAGGCAGGGGTCGGTCCATGTGGTTCCAAATCCGGTGCTTTTCCAGCTGGGTCTTGGAGGTGAATGCAGCCTCACAGAAGGGGCAGGGAAAGGTCAGCCTTTCTGAGATGGCACCCTGGGTGGAGAGAGCAGGCATGGGATGGCAGCCCAGGCCTCTGCCCAGGAACACCTGAACAGACAGGTCCCAGGCCTCCTTTTCCCTGCCCCATAGCCCCTTACCCCTTGGCACCGCTGGTAATGGTACTTGAGCCCGTAGATGCTGGGGAACTCCAGCCAGCACCCTGAGTTTGGACACTTCACCCTTGAGTGTGCCTTGAATTCATCCTTCCACTGGTTCATCAGGGAGAGCTGGGCATGGAAAAGGCGAGGCTGCTGACCCCCAGCCTACCAGCTCTCTGCCAACCCAAGACCCAGACTCAGAACCCTCCCCAGGCCTGTAGGGCAGACAAGCTGCAGGAGCCCTTCAACCTCAGGACTGCAAGATTCAGGCCACCCCAAACCGGGATGGTGTACCTGACCTGTTCTAGAGCCCCACAAACGTGGTCCACTAGGTCCCAGGCCACACCGTGAAGCCAGAAAGCATGGAGCAACCTCTGATGCAGGCTGAGGGCTTGGGGCTGGATGTGTGAGAAGCAAGCAAAGGCAGGGCAGTGGCCTTGGCAAGAAGACCCCATCATGAGTCCCACCCCAGCCTTCAGAGAGCTCACAGGAATGTCTCGGAGGGCCTGATTCTCGGCTTTTGGACGCCCCTTTTTCTTCCCTTCCGTCCTGTCACTGGCTGGACTTCCCGGGTCAAAGCAGAGTGGGCCCTGGCTGGGCACTGTTTGCCCACCCCGGACCACCGGCATCCCTGCAACACATGATACGCCAAGGCTTGGAAGCTGCATTTCCCACAGCCTCACTTGCCACCCAGGGCGCTGGTCAGGCCTGAAGTAAGTCCCGCTACCCCCACAGTGATGCATGGAGAGTGGGAGACTGTGGTCGGCCTAGGACAAGAATCCAAAGGTCCAGGCTGCCCCACCCTGGGAAGGCTCTCAAGAGCCCAGGTGGCCCCACTGGGCTCCCAGGAGCTAGACTACTGGGGAGCTGGGAGCTGAGGAGGAGACCCACAACCAGTAGCAGCTGCCTATGGTCACCTGGAGTTGATCTTGGCCTGATGCCTCTTACCCAATTTTGGTGGGTCATGCAAAACAGGAAGTCGGACTTCATTCCGGCCTCCATCCTTCCCAGGTCCACTCTTGGTGGATCCCGGGAGCCGGCGGCTTCCTCCAACACAGAAGGGATCGGTCATTTCTGCAGAGCAAGTAGACAGACGTGTCAGGTCCACCAGGCCCAACTCAGGACATGAAATGGGCTGCCCTGGAACCCTGCCCCCAGATAGGGCCCTCTCCAACTCAGGGGAGGAGAGCCTGCCCACCTGTGTATGTGGCCACATGGGAAAGTAGGTGATGAAGGCTTCTGGTTTAGGAGAGGGGCTGCCCAGCTGAGGTCTCCCCAGATTATCCAGGAGACACGATCATCTTGGAAGCACCTAACTCTGTCCTGAAACCCTCATCAGCTCTCATAGACTTCCTCTGTCCCCAGACACACAGTCCTAAAACATGCCAAGAATCATACCTGGTACTGGGCTGGGAGCAGCCCCCGGAGAGGTGAAGTGTTCAGGAAGAAAGAAATCAACCTCTTTCCCAGGAGTCAGTTATGACACCAATAAGGCTGTCAGTTCACAAGCTGTCCTGGCCCAGCACCTCGGTGCTCCACAGCCCCGCCTAGACTGAAGGCAATGCCGCCCTGCTGGACAGGCACCCCTGGATCCTTCTCTCCAGGACACAGATGGAAGATGGCCAAGACAGGCACTGAGGGCCTCTAGCCTACTCCTCAACTGAGTAAATTTCCCCAGGGGAAGGAGTGGTGGGAGCAGATCAAGGATTGAGGATCCCACGAGTCCCCATGCCAGTGGAACCACCCTACCTGACCCTCTTCTCAGACTTGTCTCTAGCAGGAATCCCTCTACCTGGCTAACCTCCTCCCCCTCACTTCCACCCTCAAAAGCCTCTCTGTCTCCCACCTATAGGTCCACCAGTACCACTCCAGAAACTGCCAGCCATCTCAGCCACAGGGATTACCCCGCTGCCTGAGGATGGACCTCCTGGGGCCTGTTCTGCTGGGGGACTCCGGACCCTGAGAGCTCTGGGAAGGGACTCTGAGCTCTGTCCTACTGGATCCTCCCACAGGGACACCCAAGGCCACAGGAAGGGGATGGGGGGGAGTTGTACGGGGAGGCAGCCCCTCCTCTGGCAGTTCCTAAGGAATTTACATCAGAGGAGATGGAGAGGGACTGCAGCGCCTAGCAGGGGTCCAGAGACTGAGGTCAGAGGTAAGGACAGTTACTGCCCATTACCAAGGGGATGCCCATATCCTGAGCCCGGGAGTAGGTCCGGGTCTACATGGGCCTAAACAAACTTCTCTGAAGTCCTCACACCAAAACTTCCAAAGGAGACATGCCAGCATCAGTCACCCCAACCCCATGATGACTCCAACAGCCTGGGGTGTGAGAGCCTACCAAGAACCTACTTTTCAATCTCTCCAGCTTGGGTGGAGAATTCAGAGTTGGGGGGCCTGGGGCCAGAGCTGGCCTAGGGGGCAGATACCCATCTAGGACCTGTGACTAGAACGACAGGAGGAAAAGAGATTCCACCCTGTCGGACGACCCAGCAGGGTGGCAAAGGTGGGACCCTCGCAGGGGGAGGGGGCCCCACAAGCAATGCTGGCGGGGAGACCTCTGGCCCAGGCCGGGCGCGCGGATGAACCCGGCCAGGGAACGCACACCTGGAGACTGGCCTCGCCACCCACCTGTCACCTGCAGCCGGGGTGCGGGGCCCGGGCCCGGCCCAGAAAGGGCCGATCGCGGGCGCGGGGGGGA
>PJEM01014162.1:0-36616 GCA_004023845.1 Helogale parvula
TTGGGGGGAGAAGCACTGGGTGTTATATGGAAACTAATTTGACAATAAACTATTATAAAAAAAAAGAAACACACAGAGATGATTACAATGCTGAAAAAAACACGGTGACTCAAAGTTAGTCAGATTATCATGCAAAAGTCAACAATGTTGTATAACATGTTTAAGAATATGTATTTGGTTGCTGAAGGAGATTCTGTGATCACACAAGGGCTGAATAAATCTCTTGCCGAACAAAGACAGCATGAGGAAGCAAATAAAACCAGAGATCAAGGGAAGAGAGGGCCAAACAAAAAGCTGGAAAAGGAACAAACAGGTTCAAAGACTCTGAATGGAGGACCCGATGCTCCAGACAGTAACCCAGCACAACACACTGAGGACAGCAACGAAGAAAGCAAACACAAGCACGAGGCCAGCAGTAAGAAAAGGCCATCCAGTGAAGAGAGAGAGACTGAACTATCTCTGAAGGATTCTACACTAGATAATTAGGTTGACATATCTGGAATATAAAGAACATTTGAGAAGTTTGTAATGGTTTTCATTTGAAATATTTAGACCGCTGAAAGTTTTAAATTTTTATAAACATAGGTTTTGATGTTGAAAACTTGTTTTGAGGGAGGAAAACCCCTTTATATTTGTTTAAAAGTAATTAAAACATTATTGCTAATTGTCCTTGTGCAGTATTAACAGCTACGTTATTCAGTACATGTAATGGAAAATTAATTTAGGAAATGTTAAACTACTCTTCCAGACATTGGTTGTAGCATAATTTCAATTAGTGTATGTATGTTAATGTGTAATTGCTAGTAGAAAAAAAGTTACATTTTTAAAACTGCTACTTCTATAAACCTTTCCTCTTTTCCAAATACTGTGGGTTTTATGCATAGTTTTTACAAATATTGGATTTACCAGAATTGTCTTTTCACTGTTTGTGGGTTTTGTAGAAGTTATGCATTTTTATGGCAGATAAAATGTTACTTCTATACAAGTACTCACTACTTTTATCAAAAGCTAATTTTAATCTCACAGTCTACACATTGTGCTACATTATTATCCTGCTGCTTTGTAACAATTTGTGGTCTGTATGCCTTTTTGTATGACAACTAGATATCCAACTGACATTGAACTGACAATTCTACAAGGTACAAAACTCATGTCAACTTTTGAAGGTAATTTAGGTTTTGCAGCTGGGAATCAGTGAAGTCACATGACTTCCTGCAGAAAGCAGAATAGGTATGGATAAGAACGAATCTGGCTTTAGGGTTCAGCCATCTAAGATCCTTTACAGAGACTAGTAGCTGAAACTAAAAACTAAATGATAAAAGTTTATTTTTGAGAACTGTCTCAAGTTTCTGAATTTTTTAAAAGTCACACTCATTTAAGAAAGTCACTAAGTATTTTTTTAATTGGTAAAACAATCCACGATTCTTATGCAGTAAATACAAGTAAATACTATACAAGAAAACTAACCTATTTGAAAACATGGCTATTTCAGAAGGAGATGATTATATAGAGACCCTGCATGTGACAGAATTGTAAGGAGTGGAAAATACATGTTGCTCTGAGGCAGTTAGACACAGTAAAGGAGTACTTCAATAGTCTGTATATTCATATATATAGACATGAGTCAGGGTAAACCAAGGTTAACAAAACTTAAGGATAACTTAACAGATAGCATTTCTAAGGTATTTTGAATATTAGGTCAGTTGGTGGTTTTGAGTAACTAAGACACCTCTCATGTTTTGAAACTATGAATATGGGGGAAAGGCTTAATGCTAATACCAGTGTTTGCATGTGACATGCCTTGAATATTTTGACCTCTTAGGTAATTGCTTTCATCTATAGATGAAGTCTGAATTATTTCAATAATTGGAGTTTTGATTTTTGAGAGGTCTTATAATGGATCCAGGACCCAATGTTTTGAGGGAACTATTGATATTACATTATATCTGGTCCTGAATACAATTTAAATTTGGACAGATTTATTCTAATTAAGCCATAAGTGTCAACATTGTAGACTTGTTTTGATTAAAGGATTTTTCTATCAAAAAAAAAATCTTTTGATTGTTTTGTACTGCCCTTGTTCCTTTGTTCTGCTGCTGATGTCTTGTTTTGTCAATTGATGGCTTTTCCATAGCGGGTCGCATTGATTTCCTTCTCTTTTTCATTTGTATATGCTTTGTAGGCTTTTGCTTTGTGGCTACTATGAAACTTATGTAAAACATTTTACAGATGTAGTAGTCTATTTTATAGTGATAACTTTGATTTTATAAAGAAAAATTGTGTTCTTTCAGTCCCCTCCACACACAGAGTTCATGCTCTTGATGTCACCCTTTACCTCTTTTAACGTAGCATATACATTAACAAGGTATTGTAGCTACAGCTATTTTTAATATTTTTGCTTCAATAGAGTCCGGAGCTTCTCCACTGGAAACCTGGAGGCTCACTTTTCCCAGAGTGGTTCTCTAAGTTGATGTTCTTTGGGGGGAGATGGTAGAAACTTCTTGGTCTATGTTGTTGATGACGTCCATGGTGATGACTGCAATTTCAGTCTGCTGGTTTCCTTCTTTGGTTATAAGAACAAAATCTTTACTGCATGCTCCTTTTTAGTGTGTGTCTATGTATCACCATATGACCTTTTCGTTAAAATTGTTATCTTTTAAATACTAAGAGTTGTCTTCTTTTTTTGCTGTTGTGTGAGGTACAAAAATGACCTTGCAACCTGAAGCCAGCAAAGTGATCTTGATAATCAATGGGAAAAATTATGATTGTTTGTGGCCACTAAACATTTTTTTGTCAGAGAACATTAAGAACTCTTACTCTCAGTTGTAAATGTATTACAACATGAAAAGAATAGTAAACATAATACTTATTTAGCATATTGTAATTTTAAGTTAGAGACATTGAGAATTACAACATTTTATTTCATTTTTAAAAGCTTAATTAATAGTTGGAACAGTGCTTGGCTTCTCATAAAACTTAATGTATGTGGTAGTCATCTTTTCTATACCTTGGGAGAATCGTCATATTCTTTTCAAAGTTTGTATCCACTTCCAACTTTTTTAAAAAAATTCTTTAATGTTTATTTTTCTTTGAAAGAGAGAGACAGAGCGTGAGTGGGCGAGGGACAGAGAGAGAAGAAGCACAGATTCTGAAGCCGGTTCCAGGCTCTGAGCTGTCAGCATGTAGCCTGACACAGGGCCGGAACTCACAAACTGTGAAATCATGACCTGAGTAGAAGTTGGCGCTTAACCGACTAAGCCACCCAGGTGCCCCAATCCACTTGCGACATTTTATCCTTTGCTTTCTATGTTGTGAAATATTTCCAGGAGTCCTGACAAAGAAAGATTCTTTGTTTGACTAGACTTTTTAGTTAGGCCTCTGGACCTTTTAGGTCCATCTGTGTATTTCCTTGTAAAGCCCAGCTTTAGCAGGAACTCTGCTAAGGTAGTTTAACTCAAACTCCTCATCCTTGATATGTGATCACCTTGGATATTTGGTCACCTTCCTCTTTCTGACCCCTACCCTGCTGATGTCTAACCACCTTGGGCTGTCTTCAGCAAGAATCATGCTTGGTCCATTTAGCATAACCACCCCGACCTGCTGTTTCCTACCGGTATCTTTCTACCCACGGGCCCCACCTACTCCCTGGATGGGTCTGGAGTGGAGCCCCGTCTCTCCCCCTGTAAACTGCAATTGCAGTGGTCCCGCTAAGTCCATCAATGGCCCCGATTAGGGCCTCCCTTGCCATCTCTGGCAGGTGTCACTGAATCCTTTTCCTCTGACAGCTCCTCTCAAGTGAAGGCTTTTGCTGATATCACATCCCCTACAACATTGGCATCATTCTGCCAAAACCACTTTTCTCATTTACATGGATGAGTCGCCTTTACCCAGATCCTTTGGGCAGGGCAACGCCCACAGCTCCATGGTCAGCTTTGCTCCATGACTCCTTTACATTCCACCTGAACTTCCTTTCTGCACTGCTCCATTTCCTTTCTTTGCTCCATGTTCATTTTTTTTCTGGACAGTTCTCTCCTTCAATTATTCATTTTTGTGAAATGCCACATGGATTTATCCTTGGAGACAGAGAGGTAGCCTGCTTGCACGCTTTGCCGTCTGCGTCAGCCTGAAAGGCGAATGTACAGGGGGCGACTGAGACGTACCTGCCACGGCTCCTGAAAGACACCTGTTATTTACAAAGGGGTTTAAGGATAGAGGACCTAGTGACCTAGTGTCAGTATCTGCACTATATGTGTACATATACACACATATATACATACATATACACACACAAACACACTCAACCTCAGATTACTCAGCATTACAATTACAAAGCAGAGTAAGAGAACCAGAATGGAAGAAAAAATATCTGAAATTTCCCTATTATAGAGCCGTGTGAATCTACAGAATCAATGGGCTTCAGAAATACTTGCTCCCAGGGTCCAGTATTGGGTCAAGACTGGGACTGGGCATCTCAACTCCATCAGAGGCTGGAAGGGAAAGTGTCTTCTGGATACTGAGGGAAAGTTGTTTCCCACCCAGAAGCCAGTACTACCATCATCCCGGTCTGAGGGGAAAAGAGTATTCACAAGTGAACCCTTTTGCAAGGAACTATTTGAGAGTCTTGTCCATGAAACAGAAGAAAAAATAGGGAAAAATAGGAAGAATCGAGATCCAGATCCAGTACAGGTAAGCACAAAGTACACTGCTGGGCCGATACACCCCTGATTGCAACCTAGAGGGGGACTATGCTAATTCCAGGAAGACAGCTCCGGGGCCGGAAAGGAGAGATAACCCCAGATCTGTGCTTGCAGGCCGGGGCAGTGCTGGTCTACTGAAGAGATCTGAGGTGAATTCGTGAAAGAGTGAAGCCAGTGAAAAGCAAAGCAATTAATAAAACTGGTAAAAACAAAGTATCTACTTAAAAAAGAAGAATTATACCCTGGTACAATACTGTTTGCACAGCCGTAACCACATGAATAATAAATAATGATTTATTCAAAAATGGTGCCATAGTTATGTCAGGGTATATGCCAGGGGGGTGATGGGGCCACTCGGCCATCTTTTCTATTGATCATCAGAAGTTGTTATTCTGAGCCAACAGAATAGTTCACTCATGCAGGTTTTCCAGTCAATGGTAAAACTTAAAAATTTAGAAAAAAGTGAAAATAGCTCAATAATTAGTTTATAATAGCTGAAAAGCGATGCTATCTGTCCACTCATGAGTTGATAACATATCACCACATGATGACAAGTCAACTGGTGTGACATTGATGGCAGTAAAACCAGGTCAGGGGGCCCTCGGGTCTGCTGGAAAGCGGTGTGGTGCTCAGCACAGGTCCTCTGGGGCGACAGACCACAGTGAAGCCTCTTCCTGCAGAGCGGCCCCTCTGCTGGCTCACAGAGAGCACCCTCTTCCTGCCAGGGACTCCCCATGGCATCACCGGGCACCACGCTTGAGTGATTGTCATTCTTCTTCCTGATGGGGCCCCGTGGAGGTGACCCCCACACTCTCACCTCCACTCCCCTAAAGTGTTTCAGAGCAGCCTTGGTGCAGTCTGGAGTTGCTACCCGATGAACCCCTCTCAGGAGACTGCTGTCCTCTTAGGGTGGGGACAAAAGGATCCTTGGCGGGGGTGGGGGGGTACACTTGCCAGTTGAGTGCAGCTTCAATAGAATACCTGGGGAAATGGCCCTTAGGCCACTCCCACCCCCATATCTGAATAAGTTCCAAAGTAGAAGTCACACATGTAACACTCTCAAGCCAAAAAGCAAAAGAGTCAACTCTCTGTTCAACCAAACCAAAATCAATTACATCTTGGTGGCAAAAAATTTTTTTAATTATTTAAATGTTTGTTTAGTTTTGAGAGAGAGAAAGAGAGAGAGAAAGAGAGAGAGAGAGAGAGGTAGAGAGAGAGAAAGACTGAGCCTGAGCTGGGGAGGGGCAGAGAGAGAGGGAGACACAGAATCCGAAGCAGGCTCCAGGCTCTGAGCTGTCAGCACAGAGCCCGACTCAGGGCTCAGACTCACAAACCTCGAGATCATGACTTGAGCTGAAGTCTTCTCCTTAACCAACGGAGCCACTCATGTGCTCCTTGGTGACCGAAAATTTATTTGACTGCCCTAAGTGATGATTGGCTCAGAGCGGAAGAGACCATTTTCCAGTGACAGAATATTTTAAAATGAAAATTAGAACACCAGATATTGAGGTTTGGAATGGCTTTGCACAAAACCAGAAATGAATATAATTCTCAAAATAATTCATTGGCAGACATGAGATTAAATGCAGAGTCCATGAGAATTCTTCTCTGAACCAGGTGAAGTGACTCTCAAGACCAGAGTGGGGGGACAGGAGCACGGAGCAGCGGTGGGCTGACTGTGGCCTAAACCAGGCTGCACTGGAGCGAGCCAGCCCCCAGATACCAGGCAGGTGGGGAAGACAGAGGCTGTGGCCATAGTGCTTCAGCCAACGCTCATGTGGAACTTGGGGTACCTCACTGCGGGAAAGGTGCAGGGGTGGACACAAAATGTCGCGTTTGTGTCAGCAGATGTGTGAGAGAGGAAGGCAGGACACAGAGCAGAACAGAAGGGCTCGAGCAAAGGTGCTGGGGCTGGAGGTCTAGCAGAGAGACAGGACTCAGCACGTTGTTTCTTCGGCTTGTCCCTGAGCTCTGAAACCCACATCAGCCTCCTCCAGAGGGTGACTTGAACATCACTTCTCCAGGAAGCCTCTGCCCCACCTCCTAGACCCAGCCTGACTCCCAGTCTCTCCTGACCCTTGGCCCTTCTCCCTTCCCCCAGATGTAACTGTATCTTTATTTGAGGACTATCCCAAAGCACATTCCTGAGAGTAAAGGTGTGCTGGCTTAGCCCCCTGATGTGTTCCCAGACACAAGGCATCTGACGCATAATGGGAACTCAGCCTGTGTCTGTGTAATAGACATTGTTGAGCTTTGGCCAGTCAGGTAGGAAGCATGATGCCTCTTGAGAAGTTCATGTCCCAATCCTCAAAGCCAGTGAATGTGTTATCCTACATGGCAAAGGGGAGTTAAGAAGAGTAATGAGCTGACCTTGAACTAGGGATAATATCCTGGGTATTCTGCGTTGGAAAAGGGACGACAGCTGAGTGTCTCTTAGAGCCTCCAGAGGGAATGCAGGCCTGTCCAACGCCTTCATTTCAGGCCAGTGGACACTTGATGGCCTTCTGATATCCACAAGTGTAGGATAATGAACTTGCACTGTGAGCCACTAAGCTCCCGGCAGTTTGTTATGCCAGTGACAGGAAACCGATATAAACAGGTTCAGTAAAGTGTGCTGTGGAGGCCGCCTCCACACTGGGCAGCAGATCCAGTGCCTCCACCTTTCAGGATGCAAATGGTAAATTTTTAATACTTTTTTATGGAAGAAGATGCTTGAGAAGGAAAAGTACACAGGCATCTGGAAGTCAGGTTTAGAGGTGCCAGTGGATGGATTAACTGAGCAGTAGTGAGCTTACCTGAACCCCTCCCAGGTGGGACACCAACTAAGAGGCTTTGCAGCAGCCAGAGCCCCATTTCCTGGGTCAGGAGAGTGGACTCTTGGGGAGAAGCACAACATGGAGTGACAGGGCCCCTTCTCTTCTCACTGTTCCTTTTCCCAGCAAAAACCGGGCACAGAGGTCTCCCATGAGCCACTTCCCTCTGATGTGGGTCAGCATCTGTTGTAATGCCCAAAATGCAGTATCCTCAATGGCCAGAGACCACCAGGGAAACCAAGGCACACATGCAAAGGCAAAGGGCTTTATTGTGGGCTTATAAGCTCGGGCTCACAGACTTCACCAGCGCAGTGGATCTGTGCTGAGAGCCCCAAACAAGGGCTGAGTAGGGTTTATATGGGGTTTCGGAAGGAGGAGTTACAAGAAATTGAAACATAGGTACAGTGATCCAATCATAATGGTACAACAGTACTGGCAGCAACTTTAACCATACACATTGTTCAGAGTGTTCGTTACTTTTGGCAGGACCCAATCACAACATTTAGGGTATCTTTGAAATCAACCAATTACAGAGCGAGTTCAGGGTCTTATTCGGTGACTATCGAGTTAACTTTAACATTAGGTAACAGGGTCCTATCAAAAGTTTCCATCTGTAGGCCTCACCTTTAGGAATGTGGGGAGAGGTAGCTGGCCTTTCCTGATTGGATACCGTAAGGTGGTCTCTCCTGCCTCGGGTAATGTGTAACCGCCTAATAGTTCTGGAGAAACTGAACCTTAGACCTTCTAGTTTAGAGGGGGATCTTGAAGCCTGTCATGGAATCTGTTAGGTTCAGATCTATGTTCTTACACTATTTGCCTGGTTCAGAACCCAAGGGAGCCCTGGGGCCCCAGAGCTGCCCATTTAGAGACCTCAGCCTTCATTTCCAGAAGACTACTTGTAGGACGGACTGCAAGCTGGGGGGCCGGCTGGGCACTCACAAGAGTGTGAAAACACATAAACACATGTGGCGCACATACATGCACTAACTCACACACTCTCTTTTAATTAGCCCTGCTAGTCAGGAACATTATTACTGCAATCCTGGGAATTTGCATGTTTCAGGTGATAACTTGCACCGGCCTTCCTGCCCGCCACTCACTGCGCCTGGTGGGGGAACCCAACCAGCGTCTGGACACCAGGACATGGACTGGACGGGGAAAGAGAGGGTAAGGAAGACGGGCTTCTCTGTTCTGACTTTATCACGAGCAAATACACCAGTCCTTTGTCCTCCAGTCCTCCTCAGCTCCCTGCCTGCCCTTTCCCAGCCCCTGCTGTATCTGGTGGAAGCGGTCAAACACTGCCTGCTTCCTGGAGGACATCTACCTGCTTCCTGGAGGTAAAGGAACTGCAGCGCTGCGACCTCGTGGACAGTTGCTGCTTTGTGTGTTTGGGATGGATCCTGAAGACTGTTGTGATCACTTTGAACAGGACAGGCACCTTTCTGGAAGCTCCAGAAAAACCATTTATGGCCACCAACTATTTGTGTGCCAAAATCTCATAAGCAGCTCTCTCCAGCAGCTTTGAAGAAAGAAAGCCCCACCTCAGCCCTTCAGCTACCCTCCAGGGAAGGAGGGAGGGACAGTGTTTAAAAAGGAACATGTCTACAGAGTCCTTCTTGCCCAGAAGACCCATTCAAATCCGACATGGTTGGCTTGGAGTGTCGAGGTGGCCCGTCCATGGCTCTGCAGATGCTCTGGGAGAAGCAGCTGGAACAGGTCTCTGCACACTGTCCTTTCCTCCCCTCCCCTCATCTGTGTCTCAAGATGGTTCTCCATGGCAGAGAACTGGCAAGAATGTAACGTTTGAGAGAGTGGAAAAACACATGGATCAGATGAGGGACATTTTGAGCACTGGGGGACTGGAGCCTGGACAGATGGGCAGAGTCAGAGATGCTCTCTGATGTTGGGCTCTGTCACATCTGGCTTCCCGACACCTCTGGCCCTTATCTGCCATTTTGGGCACCCCATGAATGAGGACGCTGGGCTGTATGTGTCACATATGTGTGCATGTCCACATGCACCTCAGCAAGGGAACAGGAGAGTACCTTCATACCCCACCCCGCAATGGCCCCAGGGCGCAATAGTGGCCTGTTGGGTTCTGAGTGTTCTTTGTAACAAGGGTGGCATCCGGTCCTGTGTGGGTCTTGCAGCAGCGTTGGCTCTTCACGGCTTCTTTCAAGAGCATCTATCTGCACTGAGCCCTGGGATTCAGGGAGGAGCTGGGAGGTTCCTTACCTTTGGAGAGCACCTGGCCTTCAGGGAAGGCAGATGCACACACCTGCTAGCAGGAGGCCTGGGCTTCCATTCTTCTCACAAGCCCCTCCAGAGACATCCTCTGAGGCTAGTGGGAGGCAGACCTGGAGACAAGGGAAGAGTCCCTCCACCGTTTCCTCGAAGAAGTGGGAGCTCAGACAGGGTCCAGGAGAGGAGTGTCCAGGAGCCGGAGCTCAGTGAGAGGGAGTTCAAACCAGAGGACAGCGGGCTCAGGGAGAGGGCTTTCTGGGGCCCCCAAGCTGGGCCCCAGGACAGGTGGTGTCGGGTGGGGGTGGT
The DNA here is from genome assembly GCA_004023845.1 of Helogale parvula. Lineage (NCBI taxonomy): Eukaryota > Metazoa > Chordata > Mammalia > Carnivora > Herpestidae > Helogale > Helogale parvula. The sequence goes on from PJEM01014162.1 coordinate 10,061, forward strand.
GAGGCACTGGTCTGGTCCTAGGCCTGTGTAAGTAGAGGTCTGTTGCAGGAACCACAGGGAGAATCCTGGGTGGGGACTTGAGCTCCTCTGGGCTTGGCTGCGGCACCCCTCCAGTCTGCTCCCCGGAGGTTGGAGGTCTCCAGAGCCTGTGTTTCTCGTGCAGGACCAGCTGGGGCTGAGCAGACCCTGGCCCTACAGCCTCTGCAGGGCCAGTCCTCGTGCATCTTTCTGCGGAGATGCCCCTTCCCATCGCCCAGAAGAGACACAGGCCCTCCACCTACAGGAGACACAGAGACAGCACTCCTCTGAGGCAGAAAACCCTTTAATTGCAGGACTCTCTTCATGCCTAAATGGCTGTGAGAATTACCCCCCACCAACAAGCCATTTTCATTTAAAAAGCCCCGGTCCACAATGAAGGTTAGAAAAAGTGGCACAAAAGTATGCGGAAGTTTGTCTGCTGAAACACAAGCAACAATCCTGGGAGAAAGACAAGCTCCCCAAAGTTTTGTGCTCCGAGGAGTGTGAGATGGGCAGTGGGGTTGCATGGGGCTGATCCCAGGTGAGAGCAGTGAGAGCAGTCATCATCTGTGGACGCGGTCCAGGGTTAGCCAAGGAGAAGGGTTTCCACCTGCTGCAGGCAGGGCCAGGGGCTTGGAAGCAGGTTGGCACCAGCCATGGGGGTGAGACTTCTGACCCCAGAGAGAAGGAAAGTCACACATGAGACTTGGAATTTCCCCAAAGCTAATTGCGGCTTTTTTTACTCCAGTGGTGAATGTGGTGATGGCAGAGGTGACTCCGAGCTGACTTGGCAGGTCCTGGATAAACCTGCCCCGGAGAGGGCGGTGGGAGACAGCAGAGGAATGCTACAGTCAGAAGAGGGAACTGGCCAGCAGAATCTTGACCCAAGGAGGCCACCCTGGTCTGTCTCTGCCCTCTGCTATCTCCCTTTCATCCCTCATTTCTCTCCCTCTTGTCTGCCTGATCACTCAGCAAGACCAGGATCCCTTGGACCCTGCCACGCAACTTGGCCTTGGCATTTTCTGAGAGGCGGGAGAAGCTTGTGACTTAGTTTACCCACTGGTTAAGCAGGGGCTATAGTAGTGTCAGACTCCAGGTGACTACGGAATGTATTACGATCCGGTCAAATAGCAGTGCCAAGTGTTATTTAACAGAAATGGTGTAATTCCAAGGGCTGGGATTATTTAAAGTCTCCCAGAAAACTAATTCAAAGGAAAACAAAACCAACAACTAAGTAACTTCACTTGTGACATTACCCTCCTCATGGCCAGTGGACACAGAGGGCACCCACCTCCTCCCTTGCCCTCCAGGCCCTCCCTTACCCTCTGAAAATATCAGAGCTGTATCTTTTCAAATTCCATTTTATGCTTTATTCTAGATATGGAAACAATCTGTAACAGAGATGCTCGGACTGTTTCCCTGCTCGCCATGTTCACATGCCCAGGCCGTTTCCAACGGGGCAGCCAGGCCTGGAACTTCCTCCCTGAGGACAGTCCATGACATTGCTCCCCACGGTGTCTGCTCCTTAACCCCAGCATCGCTCCAAAGTTCTCCTCCTACCAAGACACAGGGGCTGTCTCTCCCTCAAGCCAGGAAGGGTGGGTGACGTTCTGCCCCTGCTGGGCACCCCTCCCAGCTCCCGTGAGGGAGAGCCTCTGCTGGGTTTGGCCTCTGTGGCAGTCTGCGAAGGAGGCTGAGTCTCATTCAGGGCTGGAGAAGCCTGGCTTTGAAGAGACCTGCCATGGAGACCTTGGAGTTGCTCTGCTCCTTTGGGACTCCAGAAACATTTTCCTTGCCAGAAGAAGGGACCTAGATTGATTCTGACCCCATGCATTAGATTCTGCACCTGTGTGGTTGAGAACAGACTATTTGTTGGACTCCATTTTTGCGTGACATTTGCATTATGCTGTCATTTTTAAAATGAGAGAAGGAGGTCAGAAAATAAGGTGAAAGATGGGTGGGATATGGCTGCCCAGCCTGAGTGCCCCCAGTATCAAGGGGCCCAGGACCAGAGCCATCTGCCCACTGCTGACAACAGGAGCTCCACTTCTCTGAGATAACATGGCAAGCGGTATTTTCTGAGGTGCCACTCGCGACCTGGCCTCTGCTTGTGGAGATCTGGAGACAGGTCCCGTGGGATGAAGGCATGCAGCATGAGAGAGAGAAGCTAGTTCTGAAAGCCTCAGTCTCCACCCTGTGCCTTCACAGCGAGAGAATGAACATTCACTCAGGATTGTCCCGCTGGGAAGAAATATTCCCACGGAGAGCCCCTTCGACTTCTGCACAGGGCACACACTGTCTCTTGTCTCTCTGTGTCTCAAGGGTGTCTGCGCCCCTGGAGAATCAGGACTGCACTGTGGGATCCCCATGCTAAGCTCAGAGTCCTCAGGCAGAGCTGCCTGCCCTTCCACACACGCCCTGCTGCCTCTGACACTTGAGTCCTGCATGCTGCCCACATACAAGACGTTTGAGAATGTTGCTAAGACTGGCCTGGGGAGGGGAGCAGCACTATCATGCCATTTGGCCTGGGCCCTGCGGAGTCTCTCCCCACCTCGCCTCATCATCTGCATGTTCTGTGGATGTTGTTGTAGGGGACATCCTGGCTCAGAGTTACATGCTCTAGGACATGAGAGAGTAGGGGCTGGCTTAGGCTGGGGCCTGACCATGAGTTTAGGCAGTGCAGAACCTTGCCCAAAGGGCTGTATGAACCCATCAGTCTTCTCCCCATGGGGTCAGGAGGCATTTATTGGTGCACTCTGTCTGTCCTCAGTGAGTAGTGAGCCAAAGATCAGGATGTCCACAGATCAGGTGTCTATGAGAGCATGTTTCTTGGGTCACAGATAACACCTCTTTGCCTGTCTTCACTTGGTGGAAGGGTGAGCTTTGTGAGGTCCCACTCTCAGCTATGGAGGCTCCATCCTCCTGACCTAACCACCTCCCACAGGCCCCACCTCCTAACACCATCACCTTGGCTGTTGGGATCCTAACACGAGTTTGGAGGGCCCATGACCATTCAGACCACAGAGGTGTTGCATCTCCAGCCTAATTCCCAGCTGTCTCACCAAGAGAGGGGTCTCCACCTTCCATAGACACTGCCTCTGGAAGTCCCAGAGGAGCCTGCCTCTGTTCCCTGCAGTCGTGTCACCAGAGCCACAGCCTTCCTCAGTAGCCTTCCTCAGTAGCCTCCCTGTTGGGGCTCAAGCTGCTGCGCTGGCATACATTTCAGGTACAATGTAGGCCATGTGGTCATCTGGGCACTCAGGGCTGTGAAGGTGTGGTGCAACCAGGCACCCTTGTCCCCATGCCTGTCTGATGAAGCCAGTGTGTGTCATTTGCCCCATGACCTTACAGTTGTGGGACTACTGTTTAGACTTGAGCTCTGGTCCCCACAAGCAGGAAAGGCTAATGTGGCAGAGAGAGAGATGGGACACATGAATGTTTGCACCCCTAGGATCAGGTAATGTGCTCCTTCTGTCTCATCCCCTCTGCTTCTCGCTGTGCTATTTGAATTTACATAAAGAGCCTTGTGATTCCAGCACGCTAGTTTGGTCGATGAGCCTGTGTGGTCTGTGACCCCTGGGGTACTTGTCCGGCAATGCACCTGAAGGAGATGAAGCTGTGTCTTCACCACCTCCTTTAGCTGCAGCTCCTCGAGGTGCCCCAGAGGTGGAAGGAGACTTCCTGCCTTCCTTCGAGGGAGTGTGTAGTTATAGAGGCAACTGGCCCCAGCAAACAAACCCTGCATTCTTCCCCCTTCTGTGAGCCAGACACAGATTGGGGCTGGCCCAGAAACAGCTGTCAGGAGATTCAATGTCACCTGGTGTGTAGGGCTGTAGCCTCTGTAAGATCAAGCATTTGACTGACAAGAGTAATGCACAGCCAGTTGTTCACATACGTGCGTATGACCATGTGACATGTGTGTGGATCACCCAGACATCCAAGAGGCCCTAAGTGGCCACACCACATCCAGACAGTCACATGATGGCATGGCTTTGCATGCATGTGCAGCCTTCAGGCCTGGCCTCGTGACCACTTGCTCTCTTCTGTGCTGCGCTCTCCATAGCGAAGCTGCAGGGTGGCTGGAAGACCATGGAAGGGAGGAGGTGGTCGCTCCTGCAGGAGAGGCATGCTGGCAGCAGTGACCTGAGCAAGAGATGGGGGAACTGTAAGGAGCAGATCCAAGAAACAAAAAAGTCAATAGATGGGGCAGGTGGTGTTAGGGCTGCTTCCTTGGGAACCTCATTGCTTTACTGTTCAGTGAGCCATGGCCCGGCCTTGCAGACATGTGTGCCAAAGCCCCAGTGGGACCTGGGATTACCCAGGTGTCTCTACCATGTGCTTGTCAGCCTCAACTCAAGCTTGTGTCCTTCTCACCTTCTGAGGAACAAGGGTATCCATGGTCCCTGCAAATTACATCCTAGGTCTTCCAGTTTGCAAAGGGATGATACTGGGGACCTGGTTTCCCAATGCAGTACTTTCTGACCTCAAGCTGTCTCCTCATTGGCAACTGGTACATTTTCTAAATGAGGGCCCATGTTTGCTAATTCAGCTGCATGAAAGTTAATAAGATCAAATAAGGTCCTTTCGTATTACATTAGTTGACATCAAATCCAAATGGATTGTTCCGAAAAGCTGAGTTGACAGAGAAGGTTGCCCCCACCAGTGAGTTTTCCAGAAAATGAGTCCTGACTCATGGAGCAACAAGTCAAAGATTCAGCTTGTAGTTCAGACCCTCCTGTACACTCCCCTGCCATGGCTTGTATCAGGTCTCCTGCCAAGTGGGGATCAGCCCCAGGGTTGGCCTCCTGTCCATGACATTGAACACGGCCTCAGCACAAACAGATATGCCCCTGGCATGGAGGCTGGAATGGGGAACTAACAGCATCTGATCCCAGATGTAATTTCTAAGGGGAACCAGTATGCAGAGCAGAGCCACTAGGTATGTGGTGCTGATGTTGACAGATGTCCATATTTTGGAACAACCCCCAAAACCCCCCATCCCATCCCCTCTTGCCACCAGCAGATACTGAGAAATTCCATTACCAGGTGAGTGACAAGCATCAGCCCAGGGAGGTGGAAGATAGCAAATTGCTCCCCACTGTGGGCCTATCCATGGAAGCATCAAGATACCTTTAGTCGCAACCACTGTTTCAGGAAAACACTTGAAAAATCCAATCTCAGTATTTATTTCCAAGGTTCTAAGACACATCTGAGGAAGGAAAGACCAACAACAATGCAAAGAAAGCCTCTCAGCCCAGCCCTGCTCACCAGCCCTGAGGTCCTGGGGTCCAGGGTTCCAGAGGGCAGGACTCATGGGGTTGGAGAAGACAGTCTCCTCAGCATTTCCCCCACAGGGGTGTCACTTTTTTGACTTATGCCCCTGTAGCCTGTAAATATAGAACAGAATATGTGGGCTTTCTGGAAACTTCAAGGCTCTAGAAGATGGTGGGGGCACTCTAGGCCTGTGTTTTTGAGGAACGATGCCCCATGGTTAAGACCCTTGTCCAAGCGGTCTGGGAATGGGCTGGTTGTAGGTGTATTCAGAGTTTATGCTCAGGGCTCTGTGGTCAGTGGTGGGTCTGGGGTCAGTGGGACCCTTGCAATGCTTCTGCACAGAGTGGGGCTTTTCTGTCTCTGTAACCCCAGTGACTGGCTGGGGCCTGTGCCATGGTAGGTGCTAAGGAGATGTTAAAAATAGAATATTAGTGATTGTCCAGCCCATTACAGTGCTACCCCCACTCCCAGCTGCTCTGGCATCCCTCCTGCTTGGAACCATGCATCTGGAGCACCATGCCTGGGCAGAAGCGGTGCCCACCAGTGGTAAACAATAATTCCTTGAATGCCTGTTGTGTTGAGGAACGGGTCTTGATCCCAGTGTGAAGACTGAGGAGACAGTTACTGGGGTGGGGTAAGGGGTCAGAGGGAGCAAGGGAAGGGATGGGGTTTAGCGGCTGGAATCCCACAAGACTCTGACACTTGGAGGCACCCAGATATGCTGTTTGTGGGTAAGGTGCACCTTCCCTCCCAGCCCATTTTCTCTCTTGCTGGCCCACCTGTCAGAAGCCTTCACGGGAGGGCCCTCTTATAGTAACCAGTGATGTGTCTGATGACCAAAGTGTCACCTGGAGCACATGCATGGGCAAGGGGTCCTCCATCAGGATTCTGACCCTAAATCATGAGATGCCTGTGCAAACTTGGAACACCCCTCTCCAGGACAGCATCCTCAGTCAGTACTGAGAGGAGCCCTCTGGGAAGGAAGTGGGTGCTTGGTCCTCGTGCCCTCAGAACAGGGCCTTCCCCATGTGCATGGGAGACACTGGGTATGCTGCTGTCCATCACTTCCCTACTGTCCAGTCCTTGCCTCTCCCCACAGGGGCCCTTGTAGGAAAAGTTCCTTGGGCTCCATCCCTTTCAATTTCCCTCTTCCTTCCTTCATTGAGGAAGGTTCTGAAGCACATTCTGTTGTTCCCCTATAAAACCATTGTTTCAGAGTTAAAAACATCACCAGGAGACAGCTGAGGCCAGCATTGTTTTTGCTTGCTTAATCAGTGGAGCTAAGGAGGAAATCAGAACCACTGCGCATCCCACCAATGTCCCCAATGGGAATGCATCCCATCAGCGTACCAGGGCTCATTGACCTCAGGGCAGCCCTTCCCTCCATACCAGTGTTCCTCCTTCCTCTTCACTGTTGTGGGTTTTTAGTGAGTTGGTGTGTGTGGTATGAGATAGAGGTCTGCTATTCTGCTTGGGCCTGTCCAGTTTTTCCAGCACCATTCATCGAAGAGACTGCCCTTTCAGCATTATGTATTCTTGGCTCCTTGCTTGCGAATTAATTGACCACATATGTGTGGATTTGCTTCTCGGCTCTCAGTTCTGCTCCATTGGTCTTTCTGCCTCTTACCCCATAGCATACTGTTTTGGTTACTATAGCTTTGTAATAGAGTTTCAGATCAGGGAATGTTATGCCTCCTGGTGTGTTCTTCTTTGTACAGATTCTTTTGCTCTTCGTGGTCCTGTGTGGTATTATACAGCTTTAAGAATTCTTCTAGTTCTGTGCAAAATGGTACCAGAGTGTTGTACAGGAGGCCTTACTTTGAATCTGTACATCACCTTTTGATAAAATGGATTTTTATAATATTCATTTTTATAATCCATAAGCACATATCTTTCCATTTATTTGTGTCTTTTTAAATTTCTTCGTCAATGTTCTATCATTTTTAGGGGACAGGTTTTCCATGTATGTGGTATAAAGTTTCTTTTCCCACTCATTTCCTTAAGTTCTTCTTGAGATGATTCAGTATGAGTTTGACCAATGTAAGAATTTTTGTATCTTGATTTTGTATACTACAGTTTCACTGATTTTGTTTTAACCTTTGTGTGTGTGTGTGTGTGTGTGTGTATAGTGATGTGGTGGAAGATTGGAAATCCAAAGTGGCACATTTCTCCTACATCCTAGGTCATCTACAACTTCCACAGCACACCGGCCACTAATCTAATTCTACCACCGTGTCATTTAGTAATATGTTGCATCCTGTGAACTGCGTCCAGGTAGGGTTTAGCCTTCATCATGAAATTTGATGTGTTTTATACTTTTCTGGTGTGTTACTGATATAGTTCTTTTGAGAAATGATGTCGTTCCCATGAATTTCCAAAGTACAGAAAGCCTGCAATAGCAGTAGAAATGCTCTTGATCTCTCATCTCAGCTTCTCCAGCTGTCGTTCAACACAGTTGCCACTTCATGCAACATACTTGTTTGTTTTTTACTCAAAACAGGGCCACCCTCTCCAGGGACTGTCCTAGAACTCCCAAACAGGGAAATCACTGTGGTTTCCTCATGATATTCTGATCCGGAGGCCCCTTCAACTGTCATCGCCTGCCCAAACTCTGTGACAATGACTTCACCTGTTGTGACCCACTTTCCTATTCCTGAGACTTTCACTCACTTCACAACCATGGTGGATTTAAAAGGCGAAAGATTTATGAGATCTGAAGAGAAACCAGAGTATAACCATGATGGATTTAAAGATCACAGAGGACTCCAATCTGTACAGCCCTTTCTGTGTGGCTACTGTCATTTAGTATGTTTTAAACCTTTATTCATGTCGTGACATGTTTTACTACTTCCTTCATGATTTTAATTGTGGTTCAATTTACAAAACATAATAGTGACTGTTTAAAATATTTTAAACAATTTTTAATGTTTATTTATTGTTTTGAGAGAGAGAGAGAGAATGAATAGGGGAGGGGCAGAGCAAGGGAGACGGAATCCAAAGCAGGCTCCAGCCTCTGAGTTGTCAGCACAGAACCCAATGTGGGGCTCAAATCCATGAACCGTGAGATCATGACCTGAGCCAACATCAGACACGTAACCAATTTAGCTACCCAGGCACCGCTCAAAGATTTTAAGTCTACAGTTGAATGCCACTAAATATATACCCATGGTACAAAAATCACCACCTTCTACCTTGAGAATGTTTAAATTTTGAAGTAGTGAAAGTCTGTGTATATTAAACAAAAGCCCTCATTCGCCTTTCCCTTCACCTGGAAACCATATTTTACTTTCCGTAGGTGAATTTGATTATTTTGAATAATAGACAATAGACAGATAACAGATAACAGACAACTAGAATCTTATAATGTTGTTTTACATGATTGAATTATTACCGTTGCGTAGTGACCTGAAGATTCATCCATACTGTGATAGGAATCAATACCTTAGTCCTTTACATGGCTGGGTAATATTCCATTGTGTATACATCACCCATTCACCTTTCAATGGACACTTCGGTTGGCTTTGCCTTTTGACTATTGTGCATGATGGTGCTACTGATTCGGGGGAAGAAATACAGAGTGAATCCCTGCTTTCAAATATTTTGGTCACCTACTTTGAGGTATATTAATTAATTCTATGGTTCAGATTTTGAGGAACCCCCATTCAGTTTTTCACAGCAGCTGCACAAATTTATTTCATTCCTTGATTTGTTGTAAGAACAGTTCTGTTTATGGATCTACCTCTTGTAATTAATTTACCCTTAGTGGCATGTGTGCATATTTTGTATAATTTTCCGACTGTGGAAAGTATTGCTGTGCATGTTTATGTGGGATTAGGTTGTGATTATGCTTCTGGTTCATGATGTGTGGATCATGGTTCTGGTTTATTCCTATGGCTTATGGTATCTACTTAGAGTTCATGGTGTACAGTTAATAGATTATGGCTTTAAGATTCTATTGTTTAGTGGTGTTTGGTGTTAGGTTTGTAGCATATGACTTTTGGGGGACATGCCCTTACGATGTGGGTGTTTTACTGTGAGGAATTAGGAAGAAGAGTATTATTCGGTTTGAGATGAAATATTTTTTTGTGGACGAGTGGATGAGGGGGTCAGCTGATGGGTGTTTGTTGGGGGAAGGTTTAGGAGGTTCCGTCTGTGGTGTGTGGGGAGCTAGTGGGCTCAGAATTTGGAAGGTGATAGTTAAAGGATGAGTGAGTGAGGGTTTGAAAGGAATTGTTTAGGTGGTGAGGGGGTGACAGTATTGGGTGTGGGTCTAGAAGATCTTGGAGATGATTGCTTGTTAGTTGAGAGATTCGAGGGATCAAGTGGTATTGGCTTAGGGTATAAGGGTTTAGGAGATAAGGATAGGAGTTAGGGCAAGCCTTGAGTCACTGGAAATAATGGTTAATGTGTTTAGGCCGGGGCGGTGGAAGATCCAAGGAGAATCCAGTTGTCCAGAGGTCTCATCAGGGACAGTACTGCAATGAGTATCTGGAGGTTGTGGGTTCCGACCTAGAAGTGGAAGGCCTTGAGAGAGCTAAGGTTTAGGATCAGGGTACATTCTGAATTCAGATACGAGGTTTGCAAATAATTTCTCCCAGTTTGTGGCTTGTCTTTGGTTCTTTGAACAAGGTTTCATCAGGATAGAACTTTGAAATTTATATAGTCCATGTTATCAGTTTTCCACTTTTTTGGATTAGTCTTTGTGTTTGTGTTTTATTTTTTAAATGTTTATTTATTTTGAGAGATCTGCTCTGCCTGCACAGAGTTCAATGTGGGGCTGACCTCACCAATTGTGAGATCATGACCTAAGCAGAAATCAAGAGTCAGATACTTAACCGAATGAGCCACCCAGTAGCTGATTGTTTTTGCATTCTACTCTACTCTATTCTATTCTATTCATTTATTTTTTGGTACAAAAACGTGTTTTTATTAAAGCACAGAGACGAGACCCATGGACAGAAGAACTGCCCCTTGTTTTTGCATTTTAAATATATCTACAGTTTCCTGTGAATTTGGGGGCAGGTTGTAAAGTTTGTGTGTACATTTCTTTTCATATGGTTTCCAATTAATTGTTCCTTAACTCTTTCTGGCCAAGTTGGGGGAATAGTGGGCTCCACTTCACTTTCAATTTCCAAAATGTAATCGATTCAGCAGGCGTCCAGGAGGGGGCGTTGCCTCCACAGAGTTGTGAGCTCAGCGTGCCCTGTGCTACTCCACTACCTGCAGGAGGCGCCTGAGCCCAGTTTCCTGCGCTGGCACAAGCACACACACTCAACCTGCCTCCTGTGTGACAGGCACTCCACTTCCTCAGGACCCCCTGTAGGGGCATATGGAGGAGGCGGTGCCAGGTCCACTCAGACAAGAACCCAGCCTCCTCAGGTCCTGCTGTGGAGAACTCCGGAGGACTTCGGGCTGTGTCTACAGGGACAGAAATTGGGTCTAAAGACCTCCTGGGAAAGCTTCCAGAGGACGTGTGGCAGCCTCCATGCTGGAAGGAGTCCTGCCTCCTGAGGACAAGCTGTGAAGGAATCTGGATCAGGAAGCTCCCTGTTCCACCTACAAGAACACAGCCTCCTCAGGACCCACCTTAGAAGATTTGGGAGTGTGTGGCTCAAATGCACCGGGCACCAGAACCTGGTGGCCTCAGGACCCACTACAGGAGGAGCAGGTGAGGGTTAGGGTTAGGGTTAGGGGTAAGGGTTAGGGGTTAGGGTTAGGGTTGTAGAGGGTAAGAGATGGGTTAGGGGTAGGGTTTAGGGGTTAGGAGTTAAGGGTTCGGGTTGGGATTAGGGTTAGGGTTTAGGATTTAAGGTTAGGGTTTAGGGGTAGGGTTAAGGGGTAGAGTTAGGGTTAGTGTTAGAGTTTAGGGTAGGGGTTAGGGTTAGGGGTTAGGGATCAGGGTTAGGGTTAGGGTTTAGGGTGAGGGTTAGGTTTGTTAGGGTTAGGGTTGTTAGGGTCAGGTTAGGGTTAGGATTAGGGTTAGGGTTAGGGTTAGGGGTTAATGGTTAGGGGTTAGGGTTAGGGTTGTTAGGTTTAGGGGTTACTAGTTAGGGTAAGGGTCACTGTCAGGGTCAGGGGTTAGAGTCAGGGTCAGGGTCAGGGGTCGGCTTAGGGTTAGGTTGAGCTGTAGATCCGTGGCTAGGGTTAGGGTTAGAGCCCAGGAGGCTCCAGCACCTGAACCACCAGGCAGAAAAGGGTCTGTTCAGAGGGCTAAGTTTAGGGCTCATGGTAAGTTGCTGGAAGTGCTTTGCCTTTGGGTTTGGGTGACCGTCTTTCCCTCAGGTCCAGGGACACCGGGACCTCCGTCCCCTGCACTGCGACAGCATACAGGCTGGAGACATGGCATGCAGGTGCTCCGTACTCCGTACTTCACACGGATTCACCCTGCACCACTTCTGAGCCCAGGTCTTGAGTTTTTCTCGGACCTGGGAATTGGGGACCCATGGAAGACAGAGCGCTGGCTAGGGTTGGGTTCCACCCAGGTGAGTTCCCAGGGCAGAAGCAACACCAGTCCCGTGATCTCCCATGAGGACTGAAGAGAGGGCCAATGCGCGGGGCTGACTCAGCTGAAAGGTGGCAGGGAATCTCGAGGGTCAGCTTAGGGTTAGGGTGAGCTGTAGATCCGTAGGGTTAGGGTTAGATCCCAGGAAGTTCCAGCACCTGATCTGTTAGGCAGAAAAGCATCTTCCCAGAGGGCTGAGTTTAGGGTACATGGCAAGTTACCAGCAGGGCTTTGCCCTGTGGTCCGAGGGACCATCTCTCGCTCAGGTCAAAAGACACTGGGACCTCTGTCCCCCACGCTGCGACAGCATGCAGGCTGGAGACATGGCATGCAGGTGCTCTCTAAGTCATCCCGATTCACCCTGCACAATTTCTGGGCCTGGGGCCCCAGCTTTTCCTCAACCAGGGGCTAAGGACCCATGGGGGACAGTGCCATGGCTAGGGTTATGGTTCCACCCAGGGGTGTCTCCAGGGCAAAAGCAACACCAGCCCGTGATCTCCCTTGAAAACTGAAGTGAGGGCTGATGGGCGGGGCTGGCTCAGTGTCGGGTTAGGGTTAGGGTGAACTGTAGATCCGTGGCTGTGGTTAGGGTTAGATCCCAGGAGGCTCCAGCAACCGATCCACCAGGCAGAAAAGGGTCTGCCCAGATATGACTTTACGACACATGGCAAGTTTCCGACAAGGCTTTGCTCTGGGTTGTAGGGGACCGTGTCTCGCTCAGGTCTAGGGACACCGGGACCTCTGTCTCCCATGCTGTGACAGGATGCAGGCTGAAGACATGACATATTTCTTGCTCTCTATGCCACACCGATTCTCCCTGCACAACTTCTGGGCCTGGGGACCCAGCTTTTCCTTTCCTGGGCTGGGGCCCCATGGGGGACAGTGCCAATGCTGGGGTTAGGATTCCACCCAGGGGAGTCACTAGGGCAGAAACAACACCAGTCCCCTGATCTCACTTGAAAACTGAAGTGAGAGCTGGCTCAGCTGAAAGGTGGCAGTGAGTCTAGGGGATCAGCTTAGGGTTAGGGTGAACTGTAGATTCGTGGCTAGGGTTAGAGTTAGATCCCAGGAGGCTCCAGAAACTGAACAGCCAGGTGGAAAAGCGTTTGCCCTGAGGGTTGAGTTTAGGGCGCATGGCAAGTTGCCAGCAGGGCTTTGCTCTGGGGTTCGGGGGATAGTTTCTCGCTCAGGTCCAGAGACACCGGGACCTCCATCCCCCACGCTGCGAAAACATGCAGGCTGAAAACATGGCATGTTGGTACCCTCTCTGTCACGCCGATTCCCCCTGAACAAATTCTGCGTCAGGTTTTCCTGAACCCGGGCCTGGGTCCCCATGGGGGACAGTGCCACTGGTAGGGTTAGGGTTCCACCCAGGGGAGTTGCAAGGGCAGGAGCAACACCAGTCCTGTGATCTCCTTTGAGGACTGATGTGAGGGCCGATGCACGGGGTTGACTCAGCTGAAAGGTGGAAGGGAGTCTAGAGGGTCGGCTTAGGGTTAGGGTGAGCTGTAGATCCCTGGCTAGGCTTAGGGTTAGATACTAGGAGGCTGCAGCAACCGATCCGTCAGTGGGAAAGCTTCTGCCTGGAGGGCTGAGTTCAGGCCGCATGGCAAGTTGCAGCCAGGGCATTGTTCTGCGGTTCAGGTGACCTCCAATAGGTCCAGGTCCAGGGACACCAAGACTCCCGTCCCCCACACTATGACAGCATGCAATCTGAAGACATAGCATGTTGGTGCTCTCTATGTTATGCCGATTCACCCTGCACAACCTCAGAGCCTGGGGCTTCAGCTCATTTTGAAACCTAGGCTGGGACTCCAAGGGGGAAAGTGCCACGGCTAGGGTTACGGTTCCACCCAGGAGAGTCACCAGGGCAGAAGCAACACCTGTCCCAGGATCTCCCTTGAAAACTGAAGTGAGAGCCCATGCGCAGGGCTGGCTCAGCTGAAAGCTGGCAGGGAGGCCAGGGGGTTGGATTAGAGTCAGGTGAGCTGTAGATCTGTGACTATGGTTAGGGTAGGATGTCAGGAGGTGCCAGCAACCAATCTGCCAGGCAGAAAAGCGTCTGCCCAGAGGGCTGAGTTTAGGGTGCATGGCAAGTTGCTGGCAGGGTTTTGCCCTGGGATTTGGGGGACCTCCTATCACTCAGGTCCAGGGACACCGGGACCTCCATCCCCTAAGCTGTGACAGCGTGCAGGCTGAAGACATGGCATGTTGGTGTTCTCTATGTCACGCCGATTCACACTGCACAATTTCTGGGCCTGGGGCCCAAGCTCTTCCTGAACCCAGTGATGGGGACACATGGAAGAAAGTGCCATGGCTAGGGTTTAGGTTACACCCAGGGGAGTCTCCAGGGAAGAAGCAACACCTGTCTTGAGATCTCCCTTGAAAACTGATGTGAGGGCCGATGCGTGGGACTGGCTCAGCTTAAAGGTGGTGGGGAGTCTAGGGGATCAGCTTAGGGTTAGGGTGAGCTGTAGATCTGTGGCTAGGGTTAGGGTTAGATCCCAGAAGGCTCCAGCAACCAATCCGCCAATCGCAAAAGCATCTGCCCATAGGGCTGAGTTTAGGACCCATGGCAAGTTGCGGGCAGGGCTTTGCCTTGGGTTCAGAGGGATTGTCTCTCACTCAGGTCCGGGGACACCGGGACCTCTGTCCCCCAAGCTGTGACAGCATGCAGGCTGAAGACAGGGCATGTTGGTGCTCTGTATGTCACGCCGATTCACCCTGCAAATCTTCTGGGCCTGGGGCCCCAGGTTTTCCTGTACCCGGGGTGAGGGACCCATGGGGGACAGTGCCACAATAGGGTTAGGGTTCCACCTGGGTAGTCACCAGGGCAGAAGCAACACCAGTCCTGTGATTTCCCTTGAGCACTCAAGTGAGGGTCGATGGGTGGGGTTGGCTCAGCTGAAGGGTGGCGGGGAGTCTAGGGAGTCAGCTTAGGGTTAGGGTGAGCCCTAGATCCGTGGCAATCATTAGGGTTAGATCCCAGGAGACTCCAGCAACCGATCTGCCAGGTGGAAAAGCATCTGCCCAGAGGGCCGAGTTTAGGGCACCTGGCAATTTGCCAGCAGGGCTTTGCTTTGCATTTTGGGGGACTGTCTCTCGCTCAGGTCTAGGGGCACCTTGAGCTCCGTCCCTCATGCTGCGACATCATGCAGGTTTAATACATGGCAGAGTGGTGCTCCGTACTTCACACTGATTCACCCTGCACCACTACTGGGCCCAGGTCTTAACTTTTTCCTGGACCTGGGATTCAGGGCCCCATGTTGGTCGGGGCCCCGGCTAAGGTTGGGTTCCACCAGGGGTGTCACCAGGGCAGATGCAACACCAGTCCCATGATCTCCCTTGAGGAATGAAGTGAGGGCTGCTGAGCGGGGCTGACTCAGCTGAAAGGTGTCAGGAAGTCTCAGTGTTCGGCTTAGGGTTAGGGTGAGCTGTAGATCCATGACTTGGGTTAGGGTTAGATCCCAAGAGGCTCCAGCAACCGATCTGCCAGGAGCAAAAGCGTCTGCCCAGAGGGCTGAGATTAGGGTGCATGGGAAGTTGATGGCAGGGCTTTGCCCTGGGTTTTGGGGGACTGTCTCACACTCATGTCCAGGGCACTGGGACCTCTGTCCCGCATGCTAGGACAGCATGCAAGCTGAATACATGGCAAGGTGGTGCTCCATACTTCACGCTGATTCACCCTGCACCACTTCTGGGCCCAGGGCTTGAGATTTTCCCAGACCTGGGTCCGGGGCCCCATGGGGGACAGATCCCTGGCTAGGGTTAGGGTTCCACTCAGGGGAGTCAGCAAGGCAGAAGTAACATCAATCTTGTGATCTCCCTTGAGGTCTGAAATGAGGGACGATGCGTGGGGTTGGCTTAGCTGAAAGCTGGCAGGGAGATTCTGGGGTCAGCTTATGGTTAGGGTGGGCTGTTGATCCATGGGTAGGGTTTGGGTTAGATCCCAGGAGGCTCCAGCAATCGATCCGCCATGCAGAAAAGCATCTGCCCACAGGGCTTCGTTAAGGGCGCATGGCAATTTCCTGGCTGGGCTTTGCCTTGGGGCTTGGGGGACCTCCGGGGGACGGAGGAGCCAGCCCACGTACCCCCCGCCGAATGGTCCCTGAGTAGGTGGTTGGTGTCGGCGAACTATCTATAGGAAAGAAAGAAGACAGACAACGTGAATGGTGGTAAAGCCACACTTTACTAAGAAAGTCAGTGTCTTTTATGCCATAGGGGTTTACACATTTTTTTTCTCTTTAATGATTACAAAGCTTATGGTCCTTGAGAGAGTAAAAACATGCTCTGGGAAGGATCATTTTTTTTTTGTCACAAAAGAAAGAATAGCTGTGAGAACAGAAGTAAAAAAACAGAAATGAGGGAGTCTGTCTCTCAAAGAATCTTTTCTTCAAGGTCCTTTAGCAGTTATGTCTGGGCAAGACGCTTATCATTCAAGGGTTTAATTTTAGACAGAGGATTGTGTTTGCCCTAACAGCAGGCAATGAGCTGGGAATAGAAATAAAGTAAGGGAAAGCAGGTGCCACTAACTGACCCAAGTTGATTCAAAACGTAAAGGTATATGCCTTCATTGCTTTTGCAAAGCAATGAGAAAAATCCCAAATTTTTTCTCCTGCACCCTGGAGGCATAGTATTCATGGTCGCTTATGTAGATTCTCCTGTGTCCCGG
This sequence comes from Helogale parvula, assembly GCA_004023845.1. NCBI lineage: Eukaryota > Metazoa > Chordata > Mammalia > Carnivora > Herpestidae > Helogale > Helogale parvula. The sequence continues at coordinate 26,527 of PJEM01014162.1, forward strand.
AGGTCTGGCCATCAAAGGTTGCTCTGCGGGAGGTTTCTTGGCCTGCTGGGCCCCAACATATCTCCCTTTTTTATTTTTTCAAAAAGAGCCTTTTCCAGAAATGTGATAGTATAGGCAAGGAAAGGACTGTGCCTGTGTTAGGTTGGGGGCGTGCCAATCCCTCTTACCCGTCATGGGCACACTCAGAAGCCTATGTCTGAGTAGCCTGTCTTAGGTTGATAGGATGGTAAGGCCTCTCTTACCCGTCATTGGCTAACCAGCCCGCGCCTCTTGCCATGATATAGCTCTTCATCGGCCTCCTGATCGGCCATCTCGAGCTTGTGATAATGGATCTGGATAGGCCGTATCTTGATAGCATCCATTTGCTGCCTTAGAAATGCCATGACCTTATTGAATAAAACAGGGCCCAAGGACACCAAGATCAATAAACCCACAATAGGTCCCAAAAGCGGGAGGAGACAATTTTCCATTTAAGAGTTGCAAAGCTTTGATACCATGATTGTCATACCAGGAAGAGTTAATATTGACAGGAATCATAATATAAGGTGGTTGTTTTACAATCATCATCATATGGACATTTATTCCAGAGGTGACACAATTAGACAAAATACATTCTTTACAGTTTATACCATAAGTATCAGATTGTTTTTTAATCTGGAAAGAGGTAGGATTTTTAGAGTTAATGGTTCTCGACCCATTGACATAACTGCTTTTTTTAGGGCATCAACCTTAAGTATTTTATCAAAAAATTTTTAAGTAGTAAAAGCCAATGCTATATTTTTAGACATATTGTAAACAAAGGAGGTTGTATGTACTTTTTTAATTAAAGCAACAGTAGACACAGTGAGCTTTTTAATTTGCCCCCAAGTAGAAAGGGGACTATTTCTGGTGTTAAATGATGGACGGGATATCATTTGTCCGTTTGTAGGAACGTAGGCAGAGTCTTCTTATCTTCTGATTTAGATTGTTGGTTGTCATCTCTGATGTAATCAGGCGATCTGGCACCCAGATGGATGAATTGCTTTCCTGTGGGAAAATACAAGCAAAACCTCGACCCACAGTTAGTAAAACATCAGGGCCTTTTTAAGTTCCTGAGAGCACATTTTTCCATTTTACTAGGGGCTGTGTAGTTAATTGGTTCTGCCAATTTAACAAACAATGAGCTAAGATCTGATGAGGTGAGGCATACTTAAAATCTGAATTTTGAAGTCTCACTATTTGATTTTTTTAAATTTGATTCGTTTTTTCAATGATGGCTTGGCCTTGGGGATTATAAGGAATCCCAGTTAAATGTTGAATGTGAAACTGTTCACAGAGATGATTTTTAAAACTTTTTGATGTATATGTTGACCCATTATCAGTCTTAATTTTGAAAGGCATTCCTAGTGCAGAGAAACATTGAAATAAATGTTGTTGAACTTCCTTAAAAGCCTCTCCAGTTCGAGCAGATGCAAAAAATGCATGAGAATAAGTATCCACAGTGACATGAACAAAGGACAGTTTTCCAAAAGAATTAACATGAGTTACATCCATCTGCCATAAAGCATTAGGTTTTAAACCTCTGGGATTAATGCCCACATGTGAGACCTCTGAATTAGTAGGTGGACAGGAAGAACAGTTCTTAACTATTTGTTGAACCTGTTCTTGAGTAATTTTAAATTGTAGCCTCAGAGCTTTAGAGTCTTGATGATGAGTCTTATGAGATTTTTGGGTTTCATGCACAGGATCTATAGTTAAACAAGTAACTTAAAAGTGTGAAAGTCAGCTAAAGCATTTCCCTCAGAGAGGGGGCCAGGCAGTTTAGAACGAGCTCTAATGTGTCCTATGCAAAAAGGCTCTTGGTGTTGCTGTACTTTAACCTGTAATTTTAAAAGTAAACTTGAAATTTCTGTTTTGTAGACAGGAACTGTTGCAGTTTTAATTGCTGGAAAGAGTCCAACCACATATCTAGAGTTTGAAAATGGATTAAACCTCTTTGGAGTTTCTTGAAATAATCTAATAACAGCAAGAAGTTCATCTCTCTGGGCTAAAGTTTCCCTAGTTTGAAAAGAAATAATTTTAGATTCAGACGGGGGAGAAAAAGATCATTTGTGTAACCCAGGAGTGGGAAGGTTTTTAGGAGGCATTGTAAGGGGGTATGGCACCTTTGCCTCTCACATGTTAAAGAGTACCAAAGGGTGAAGGACATCTGTACAATAACATTTTAACTCAAGTGATTTAACCTCTGAGGAACTGGATCAGCTGCAAAGGTTGTAAGGGCACGAGAGCTTTGCTCAATTATACTCTCCTTGCTGTTGCTTCCCATATTTCCTGCTATTGGTTTTAATTGTACAAGATGCACTTTGGCATTAGTCAATGTTCCTGCCCAAATGTGTGTACAAAAGCAAGGTGGCAAATTAGGGAGAAGAGATGTTAAAAGCCAATTGCTTAACTAACATGGTGCCAGCAGAAGGCAGGAAAAGAGAATTCCCAGTTAAAAAATTTTTGAGAGGCATTTAGAACTAGAATAACATTTACAATAGTGTGTTTCCATGTTTTAAATTCTTGTCTAGTTTGAATATAGTTTTTAGTTCTGAAAATTTCTACTTATTTTGGTATTAACCTTAAAGATGTCAAATACCTGTATTTGTCCCAAAAGTCCTTTTTGTAAATCTCTCTCAAGAAACACGTCTTGTGACAAATTTTAGAAATGGACACTGTTAAAGATTTGAGAGTTCTTTACATTGCCTTATTAAGAATGAATCAATAATCCAGGAAATTTTAGTCTTTTTGAACATAGAGAAAAGTAGAATTTTAACCCTATACCAATGTATCTTTAAATTTTCATTCATTTTAATTTAAGTCTATCCTGAGCATATATAAAAATCCTTTTTTAATGATTCCCCTTCATGAACCTTCTGCAACTTTCATTTGCCTTTAAACTTTGTCCCAAAGTTATTTCTCTCCAAACAATCAGCCTCATTTAGGACAAAATTATCCTTTTTACCCTTAACAAAAATGTATTTTTATTTCTTATATCCTTTTTATATATCTCTCACTTTCCTACATATGGGGTTGCTTTTCCGATTTTCAACAGTCCTAAGTACATCTGGCAAGAACACTCAGAAGTCTCAACTTCTAGGAAACCTCAGTCTTGAATTGAGGACTTAATAACCAATTGAAAGGTGTTTACATCAGAACCCCTTTTTCTTTTTAGATGGTAAATTTATTAAGGACCAAAACTCATTTTAATTAATTCTTGTAAGCATGGCTCCTTGTAAAGCCTCATTAACTTTGGATAAGGATTCCAAGGCCGAAGGAGTTAACTCTCCTTTGGAATTTGGATGGGAGTCTCCATGTAAGATTTCAAACAGAGGAATAAGATCTTTAGTAGACAGCTTTAAAAGAGGCTGAATCCAATTAATATCTCCCAAAAGTTTTTGAAAATCATTTAAAGTACATAAATGCTCTGTTTTTAATTGTAAAGGCTGTAAAGTCACAGTTTAATTTTTAATTATTCTTCCCAAATAGGAGTAGGGTAGATCAATCTTAATTTTTTCAGGAGCTACTTTTAAGTCATGAACAGATAAAGTTTGAATCAATTTATCCAAAACGTCATGAAGACGGGCTTTGTCCTGATGTGCTAAAAGAATATCATCCCTATAATGAATCAAATATATTTCTGGATATTTATTTCTAATTTCACTTAAAGCTCTATCAACATATTTCTGACACAAAGTAGGAGAATTTTTCATCCCTTGGGGGAGGACTTTCCACTGAAATCTCTGAAAGGGCCTTTTTAGATTCGGAGATGGCAGGCTAAAGGCAAAATGCTTGTAATCATCAGGATGTAAAGGAATACTGAAAAAACAATCCTGAAGATCTGTAACTATAATATTGTCTCCCTTTGGGAATTGCTACAGAGGAAAGGAGGATGAAACTTAGGTGGAACTTCTCCCTCTTTCTCTGCCGCATACTTAACCTCTTCCTCTCCTAAATCTGTCTGATTGTTATCAATATCCTCCCATTTAGAATCTTCATCATCCTGTGCTACCATTACCAAGGGAGTAGGAGTTTGACCTCTAGGGGAAAGTGGAGTAGTCTCTGTGGCTATATTATTAGATGACAATTTGTTTCTCCTATAGTCAGGATCTTAAACATCTCTAATCAAATTTCACAGAGAAAAAGCATCTACAGGGACATTTTCTGGTCCATGCAGAGGATAATACAAGTGTAACTGTTCCCCAACTTTGTTCCAACTTTGTAAGTTAACAGTGCCCTTTTCTGGAAACCAAAGACACTGTTCCTGAACAAAGTGTAAAAATTTTGCCATTTGGCTATGAGTCACCTTAATCCCTCTCTGATTAAGGAGGTGCAAAAGTATTTCAGTAAAACGTTTTCTCTCTTTAGAAGCTGTGTTGCCCATCCCTTGTTTTTTATGTTACGGTGACACAAAGACAAAGGGTAGGGTGCCCCGTCTGATGAGGAGACCAATCAGATGCCTGTGTGGCCGTGTCCCGAAGGAACTTAGGTGATGCTTAGCCTTAGCGGACTCAGCGTTGTGACTTACGATCGGAAACTATTCCAATGCCGCCATGGACTGTATGCCATTCACCACGGTATCTCAGACCAGGCCCACTTGGACTCCGTGGGCTAATGGGGATCTTAAGGGTGTCCACCCGTGGAGCCACAAATTCGAACCCAGTAGGCAAGCCAAACCGAGCCGCACAACCACTCACACACACACACCAGAGGCTATTATATTCCTTCCCACAGAGGTTTTACAGACAAGACTGAGACATTTAAAGAAACACTTTATTGGGCAATAACTACTGATTACTCACCCTCCTTGTTCTCTATCTGGTGCATATAGGGGCCCCAGGAGCCTTGGTTGAGATCCTAACCAACCCGAAACCTGTAGCACTATTTCAGAGAATAGCCTACTTACCTTTAAAATGACTTCTACTCAGACCCCTGTTTGGGCGCCACTTCCGGAGGACGGGGGAGCCAGCCCACGTACCCCCAGCTGAATGGTCCCCGAGTAGGTGATTGGTGTCAGCGAACTATGTATAGGAAAGAAAGAAGACAGAGAACGTGAATGGTGGTAAAGCCACATTTTACTAAGAAAGTCAGTGTCTTTTATGCCATAGGGGTTTACACATTTTTTTTTCTCTTTAATGATTACAAAGCTTATGGTCCTTGAGAGAGTAAAAACATGCTCTGGGAAGGATCATTTTTTTATCACAAAAGAAAGAACAGCCTTGAGAACAGAAGTATTTTGCAAAGCAATGAGAAAAATCCCAAATTTTTTCTCCTGCGCCCCGGAGGCATAGCATCCATGGTCGCTTATGTAGATTCTCCTGTGTCCTGGAGGTCCGGCCATCAAAGGTCACTCTGCGGGAGGGTTTTTGGCCTGCTGGGCCCCAACAGGGACCATTCCTCACTCACGTCCAGGGACACCAGGACCACTGTCCCCCATGCTGCGACAGCATGTGGATGGATAACATGGCCTGGATGCATGCACAGAGCTGGGGGGGAGGCTGTCTGCTCTTTGATGGAACGTGGGCATCTAGTTTCTGTAGGTTTGCAAACTCTGAGGCAGGGCCTTCTAAGTATGGGAACACTTTTGTGATGTGTTTTCTCCCTTCTGTCTTCAATAACCCCCAAAGAGAGAAGTCTGTGCACTCGGGTCTGATCAGTTTTACTGAGCATCTGGTAGCGAAGAGCCAGGGGCAGAGATGCCAGAAGTGTGTGTGGCTTGGGAAGGTGTCCCATTGATAAGGTATCTGTGCATCGAGTACGGGAACACCCAGAAGCAGAAGTGGCAAACAATAGCAGACGTACGCACGTTTTCCTCTGCGGATTTGTGCAGGTGCTTTTTTTCTCCCAACTATACCTTCTTTGTCACCTCCTAGTGGCGGGAACCCTGCCAGCCCAACTCGGGTCTCGGCTGTGATGGTGGCACCGAAGTCCCGTCCCTTTCAGCTCTCCCTCCCAAGACACAAGGTGACCCGACACTTTGCCCTTTCTCCTGGACTTCCCACAAACCCAGGAGATGCGTGACAGCAGCAATACCTGCAGCATCTTCCATGTCGGGGAGAAATGTGAGCTGTGCATCTGTACAAGGTCTTCAGGCCAGAAGGAGCCACGCCTGGACATGGACGTTGCTTCCTTGAGCATTGCCAGCTTCCCCCAGTGGCTGGGGCTAGGAGTTGTATGTGGCTGCTGCTGAGGCACCTGCTTCGTTCAGGCCTGAGCCGCCTGCACTCTGCGCTTTAGTCTGCAGGGGGGAGCAGTGCACCGGCTAAGCTGGGAGCATTCAGCCTTGCTGCCCTGCTGAAGTCCTCATCCTCCTTCTCTGCTCCTTCCCCGTCCCTGGTTCCTGCAATGACAGTCTTCTGCAGTCTGGGAGATGCCCGTGTGTGCACGTGCAGGGACACGGAAACACCAACCGCCATGTACCGTCACCTTCTGGCTCTCCAGCACCATTGGAGACATTGAGGGGGGTGGGTGAAGGTAGTTCTCCCGGCTCCTGTTTCCTTCTCCTGGAAAAATGCTCTCCTCTGCAGACGTTAGCAGGCACAGGTAGACTTGGAGTCGCCTGTCCCCGATGGCCACGCCAGGTCCCCATGTCATTGTGTGTGCCAGGTCTCTCAAGTCTGTGCAGTTGCATAAACAGTAGGGGCTGTGGGCTGGTCCCTGTGCTGCCGCCCAAGCAAGAGAGTAATTCCTCCACACCCCAGCTGCTTTTTTTCCCTTAAAACTTAAAATTGAGCTAATGACCATGCTTCTCTCCTAGTGTTTCAGGATGATACAGGAGCGTGGCATCTTACATACAGGGGGCGCCCAATATTCTTTATTATTGCTATTATTATTTCAGGTATTTTTTGACCTCTGTGTCTTGTTACAAGCAGATCGGAGCTAGCACCAGAAAAAAATCCCTCACCTCTCCTCTCCTATGTCATCAAACCAAGTGATGAGAATGATCGTGCACCTACAGACGGCCGCCCGACCTAGACATTCAGGAGTAGGAAATGCCCCTTTAAACCACACTGGTAGTTTTCTTAGAACAATGTCTCCATCTCTCAAAACTGTTGCATTTGCACCTGCTAATTGTCAAGAAAATCATGTCATAGCACAGAATATATTTTATATAAAATCCTATTTAAAGCTTTAGATTTCTAAAATCCTGGTTAGACAGGGTGCCTGGGTGGCTCAGTCAGCTGAGTGTCTGACTCTTGACTTCTGCTCAGTTCATAATCTCAGGGTTCATGAGTTCGAGCTCTGCATTGGGCTCTGTGCTGACAACATGGAGTCTGCTTGGGATGCTCTCTGTCTCCCTTTTTCTCTGCTCTTCCCTGCTTATACTCACCTCTCTCTTTCTCTCTCTCTCTTTCAAAAAAATAAATTAAAAAAAACTGCTTAGATGAGATATTCAGATTCTGTATTATGTGGAACGGCAGCTTCTGGCCACAAGCGAGGATGGAGCACTTGAAACGTGACCCTTCTGAACTGAGAGGAGCCCTTCATGGAAAATATACCTGGATTTAAAGACTCAGCGTCATAAAGAGAATGTAATTACCTCATTAATATTTTGTATCAATTACATATTGAAATACTATTTTAGATGTGTTACATAAAATTCAAAAGTGTATTATTAAAATAACTTTTACCTGTTTCTTTTAACTTTTAAAATTATCAATACTATTTTCAGAGAGAGAGAGAGAGATCCTATGAGTGAGAATGGAAAAGGAACAGAGAGCGAGGGAGAGACAAAATCCCAAGCAGACTCCATGCTCAGCAGAGAGCCCAGGATGGGGCTCGATCCCACCACCCCAGGATCATGACCTGTGCCGAGATTAAGAGTTGTATGCCAAACTGACTGAGGCACCCAGAAGTCCTTCTCTTAACTTTTAAAGTGCTTTCATGGCTCTGGGCTGGCTCAGTTGGTAGAGCACAAGACCCTTGATCTGAGGTTGGGAGTTCAAGCCCCACGTTGGGTGTACAGTGCCCCCACATATACCCGTAGTGCTAATCTTGCCCTGCTCTTCCTTACACTCTGGGCATGCCCTGTTTATGAGAATCTAGAAAGCATTTTATGAGACACGGGGCCAGGAAGACATCCCTTATAATAAATATAATATCCCTTATATAAATATATGGTAGTTACCCATTTTTTATTTAGAAATCATTTTGCTGGGAAGGTTTTTATTTCCTTGCATGTCCTGGATCCTTCTTTCTGTTGAAACAAATCCTCTGCCTTTCCCTCATACCCTTACTGTTTTCCAGAATGGCTCTGGTGTTTCTTGGTGTGCACAAAGCCTATGAATTCCTTCTCAGACTTGATGCATGTTGTACTGGCTCTGAGTCCTCCTGGGTCTTATAGTGTTGACAGGGACTGGACTGGCTACCAAGATGACCCAGGACAAGCAGACCCACCTCTCATGGGGTCTGCCAGTAGGAGACACAGTTTGGACCTAAAGAAACAGGAGATTCTTTTTTTCAAAGCGCTGGAGCTACAAGACACAAAGGGTACCTGGGACGCTATAGACACAGGGAAAAGAAAGACCTGGGATATGAGACAAAGGCCTACTGTGGCCGGGCCGTGGCACTGCTTATCCCACAAGATGACCCTTTTGGGGTAGGATGGTTGTGAGGATTTATACAATGACATGGGAAAAGACCACATTGTAAATGACACCCATACGAAGCAACATTCACATCGACAAATAATTAAGGTGGAACCCTGGTCAGCCTTCCACATGGATTTGTTGAAAAAAGGCCAATATTGCTAATGAAGGAGTGAGGACAGGACTTGTTGGAAGTCCGTGAGCATTCCCAGAACATTCTGTCCCTGTCCCCACAAAAGTGATGCTCTAATAGATCTTGGAAATACAACGCCGATGTCCTGGGACTGGTAGAGGGACACCATTGCCAGTCTGCTGGGGTCCAGGGTACTCATGAATCATCCATAGTTCCGGGAGTCTTCTGACAACTAGGGGATTTGAGTATAGGGTCTTTGAAGAGGGGAGGGAGTTGTGCACAGAGTTGTGCGTGTTACACATGTATTTGACTTCCCTGCCTGTCATTTTCAACGTTCAGCTTGAACTAGGTTACTAGACTGACAGTGAATTGAGCCAGCACAGACTTCTGTCTCCGTTTGTGTGGGAAAGCCTTCTTTTAGGCCTCGTGCACATGCGTACATGCCAAACGTTCCAGGGAGTCCATTTTACTGGGGGTATTCGTCACGGCATTGTTTCACAGAGTTGTGCGTGATACACATGTATTTGATTCCCCGCATGTGATTTCCAACTTTCTGCATGAACTTCCTCATACTAGACTGTAACAGAGTGAATTGCGATCCCACAGACTTCTGTCTCCATGTATGGGAAAGCCTTCCTTTTAGGCTGCCCGCATATGCTTTCATGCCAAACTTTCCAGGGAGTCACATTTTACTGGGGGTATTCATCATAGCTATCTTTCACAGAGTTGTGCGTGTTACACGTGTAATTGACATCCCTGCATGTGATTTCCAACGTTGGCATGAACTGGGTTATACTAGACTGTAACAGAGTGAATTGCGCCCGCACAGACTTGTGCCTCCGTTTAGGTGGGACAGCCTTCCTTTGAAGCCTGGCGCACAGGCTTTCATGCCCAGCGTCCCAGGGAGTTCCGTTTTACTGGGGGTATTCGTCACGGCATTCTTCCACAGAGTGTTGCTGTGACACATGTTATTTACCTCTCTGCATGTGATTTCAAACGTTCTGCAGGAACTGGGTAATACTAGACTGTAACAGAGTGAATTGCCCCCGTAGAGACTTGTGCCTCCGTGTGGGAAAGCGTTGCTTGTAAGCCTCGCGCCCATGCTCTCATGACAAACGTTCCAGGGAGTCGCATGTTACTGGGGGTATTCGTCACGGCATTCTTTCCCAGAGCTGTGCCTGTTATACATGGATTTGATTTCCCCGCCTGTGATTTCCACCGTTCTGCCTGAGCGGGGTTATCCTAGACGGCCAGAGAGTGAATTGCGCCCGCACAGACTTATGTCTCCCTCTGCTTGGGAAAGTCTTCCTTTTAGGTTTCCCAGACATGCGTTCATGCCAGACATTCC
>PJEM01014163.1:0-36619 GCA_004023845.1 Helogale parvula
GTATATATATATATATATATATATATATATATATATATATATATATATATATACACACAGACACACACACACACACACACACACACACAATGGAGTATTACATGGCAATGAGAAAGAATGAAATATGGCCATTTGTAGGAAAGTGGATGGCCCTCGAGGGTGTCATGCTAAGCGAAATAAGTCAGGTGGAGAAGAACAGATACCTTATGTTTGCACTCATCGGTCTACCAAGAGAACAGGAGAAACCTAATGGAGCACCAGGGGGAGGGGAAGAGGGAAAGAGAGTTGGGGAGAGAGAGGGATGCAAAACCTGAGAAACTATTGAATACTGAAAATGAATTGAGGGTTGAAGGGGAAGGGGGAGGGGAGAAGAGAGGTGGTGGTGATGGAGGAGGGCACCTGTGGGGAAGAGCACTGGGTGTTGTATGGAAACCAATTTGACAATAAACTATTTTTTAAAAAATATTAAAAAATAAAGAAAAAACCAATTAGGCTGATTTGGATGTGTGGATATGGAAAGATTTTTAAGACATATTATTACATGCTAAAAAGTATAGCAAAAATATGCTTGATTTCTTTGAATAAATAACAATAGAGGTAATATAAACAAGATGGGGGTCTAGGGATCCCAATGCTTATTTTCCCAACAAAACAATAACAAGAATAAAATACAAACCAATGAAAACAGCTCTAGAAAAGCTCTGCACTACAAAGAAAAAGCAGCAGAAATCCTGCAGAGCTCAAAAACCAAGGATGCCCACATAGAAAAGTGGAAGAAACGCATTACCTGAGTCACCTCATCCTCCATCCCAGGCAGCCAGGAGAAGTCCCCTTGGAGAGATTTCACCCCTCAGGGAAAATGAGAACAGGAGAGCCTCATCAAGCTTCACTGTCATAGATTTTTGCACTTTTGCTACTCCCATAGTATGTACTAACACTAATCCCAGCTGATAGAGCTGATAGATGCTACTACCCCCATCTCCTCTTTAGGACTGAAGTCATTGCTGTGGTGGGACTTGCTCCTAAGCTTTCCAGTCATTGCACCCCAGTTAAGAAACCACAACATCTCATTATTTATGGAACCAGAGGAGCTGCCATTGCTCTGTCCCTTGCCCCAGATCCCAGGCTGTGACTTTGACCTGCCATTAACAATAGAGGCAACTACTACTTGGCACTCCACCCCCTGGGTTCTGCCACTGGACTTTAACTTTATATCACCTGGATGTACTACTGCTGTTCCCAGACTACTCTCTGGGGCCAGAGTTGGGATTTTGATTTACCATCCCCAGGCCAAGGTGCTATTGCAAGTTCCCTAGGCCAAACCACCAACATACCCTGCTATCACAGGGCCCATGATGCTGTTGCATACTCCCTTCCCCAAGCACCACAATGAACTGCAGAGACTGTATCTCAGTTCCTCGTGAAATCTGTACATACCCCACCTCAAACACTAGTGTTCCTGCCACGGCAAGTGCACTATGTCCCAGGATCCAAGTGCTGTAGTAGTTCCACATGCAACTGATCCCAGGACTGGCTCTACTGCTAGTCTGAGTGCCAGTACATCATAACTGGCAGAGAGAGGGATCCACTCAGCTAGAACCTCTTCCACAAGCAAAAAAACAACAGGAAGACCCCAGCAGCCTTCACCCCTGAGGACCCCGATAGTTCTTACCTGCTATGCCACCCATAGGACCTCTACAATCTTGGCCACAGGAGACCCCCACAGTATTCCCTAACATTGACTTCAGTTGATCGAACTTCACACAGAATATACTGCTGTGTCTCCCAGGAATTGGAGATGCTACATCCTACCCTACAATTGACACCATTACATCTGCCCTACAAGAAATGCTAAAAGGGAGTATTTCAAGCTGAAATGAAAAGATGCTAATTAGGAACATGAAAATATGTAGTCAAAATCAAAATACTCTACTGCTGTAATGGTGATGTGTAAATTAGGCTGAATTCTAGCACATAGGTTAAAAGGCAAAAATGTTAAAATAACTACAGATATAATATTTTGCTAATGTAAACACAATATAAAAGATAAATTGAGACATCAACAAAATAAAATTGGGAGTGCAAATAAATGTGTAGAACATTTTATGGAATTAAATTTATGTTGTTACCAGCTTAAAATAAACTGCTCTGTGATGTATCATGAAAGCATTATGATAATAACAAAGCAAAAAAGTATAATAGATACATAAATGATAAGGAGAAAGTAAAGCATATCACTACAAAAAATCATCAATTCGCAAAGAAAGATGGCAAGAGAGGAAGAAAGGAACTCTAAAACAACCAGAAAGAAATTAACAAAATGGTGGTCTAAGTCATTATCCATCAATAATTATGCTAAATATAAATGGCTAAATTCTCCAACTAAAATATAGAGGACTTAAAATGATTAAAAAATAAATAATACTCAACCATATGCAGCCTACACTAGACCTCCTTAAATTTTAAGAGCACTGACAGACTGAAAGTGAAGAGATGGAAAAAGATTTTCCATGCAAATAAAAATCATAAGAGAACAAGGATAGCTATACTTTTATCAAAGTAAACTTATGCTAAAAATTGTCAAAAAACACAAAATCAGTCTTTGATGATAAAGGGATCATTTCATTAAGAGTATATAACCATTATAAATATATATATATATATATATATATACCCCATATTAGATTACCAATGCAATAATGTCAGTAAACTTCATATCTCACTTTCAACATTTAATATCTCATTTTTAACAATGGATAGATAATTCAAGCAGAAAAACCTATAAGGAAATGATGAACAACACTTTAGATTGAATAGACCTAGACATATATACAGAACATTTCATACAGCATCAGAAGAATGTACATTCTCTTCAAGTGTACATGGAGCATTCTACAGGTTAGATTATATGTTAGGTCACAAAACAAGTCTTAAAAACTTGAGAAGATTAAAATCATATCAAACATGTTTCCAACCACAATGGTATAAAACTAGAAATCAATAGTCAAAGGAAAAGTAGAAAATTCACAAATATGTAGAAATTAAGCAACACACATCTGAACACCCCATTGGCCAAAGGAAAAAAAAAATCAAAAAGGAAATTTAAAAATACCTAGTGACAGAAAAATGGGAACATACCAAAATTTATGGTATGTTGCAAAGGCAGTCCTAATTGCTAAGTTTTAAATAAATCACTATATTAAGAAACAACAAAATTCTCTTATAAAGAATATAACTTTACATCTCAAGGAAAAGGAAGAATAATTTAATCTGACATTAGCAGAAGGAAACAATAAAGATTAGAGAAAAATAAAAGAAATAGATACTAGAAAAGCAACAAAATGAGTTGATTTCTTGAAAAGATAGATAATAGACAAAGTTGACCAACATTTAGGTTGACTAAGAATAAGAGAGAATTGACTTAAATTAATACATTTATAAATAAAGAGTAGACCATACTGATACAACAGAAACACAGAAGATCATAATAATCTACTACCAACATTTATGTGGCAACAAATTATGTAATTTAGGAGAAATGAATAAATTCATAGAAACACACAACCTAACAAGACTGAATCACAAAAAAATAGAGAATCTGAACAGAATAATAACAAGCAAGGCAATTAATTCATGAATTTAAAAAATCTCCCAATGAATAAAATCCTAGGACCAGATGACTGCATGAGTGTATTCTACCAATCATTTAAAGAAGAGTTAATACTAATGCTTCTCAAACTCTTCCAAAAAATAGAAGAGAAGGGAATACTTTTGAACTCATTGTTTGAGGCCAGCATTACTGATACCAAAGCCAGACATGGAGGGAGGGAGGGAGGGAGGGAGGGAGGGAGGAAGGAAGGAAGGAAGGAAGGAAGGAAGGAAGGAAGGAAGGAAGGAAGGAAAGAAGGAAGGAAGGAAGGAAGGAAAGGAGAAAAAAAAAGGAGGGAGGGAATTACAGGTCAATATCCCTGATGGACATACATGTGAAGATTCTCAACAAAATGCTAGAATAGAATTCAAGAACACATTAAAAGGATTATACACCAGGATCAAGTGGGATTCATCTCAGGGATTCAAGGATGATTTAACATAGCAAATAAGTGAATGTGATATACCACATTAACAAAATGATTATAGTCATCTCTAGAGATTTAAAGAAAAGGCATTTGATAAATTCAACACTTTTCCATGATAAAAGTTCTCAACAAATTAGGTATAGAAGGAATGGATTTCAACTTAATAAAGGCCAGATATGACAACAAGCCAACAGCTAACATACTCAATGACAAACAACAACAATAACAACAAACTATTGGAGATCAGGAACAAGACAAGAGTACCCACTCTCATCATTTCTACTTAAAAGAGTCCTGGAAGTTCTTCTAGTTATAGCAATTGTATATATATATATATATATATATATATATATATATATATAAAGAAACAAAATCAAACAAATTAGACAGGAAGAAGTAAAGTGTTGTTTTCAGATTATATTATATATAGGAAATGCAAAAGATTCCACCAAAAAATGTTAGAACAAAGGAATTTAGTAAAGTTGCAGGATACAAATTAACATACAGAATCAGTTACATTTTATAAACTAACATAAAACATCAGAGAAATAAAGAAAGCAATCTCTTTTTGATTTAACGTTTTTATTTTCTTTGGATAAATATCCAGTAGTGGATTACTGGATTATGGTATTTCTATTTTTTTTAGAAGCCTCCATACTGTTTCCCAAGTGGGTGTACCAACTTACATTCTTAACAATGCACAAGGATTCCTGTTTCTCTATATCCTTGCCAATACCTGTTGTTTCTCATGTTGTTGATTTTAGCCATTCTGATAAGTGTAAGCTGATATCTCATTGTGCTTTTGATTTGAATTTCCCTGATAATGAGTGATGAACATCTTTTCATGTATCTGTTGGTTATCTGCATGTTTATTTTTGGGAAAATGTCGATTCAGGTTCTCTGCCCATTCTTTAATGGATTGTTTGTTTCTTTGGTGTTGAATTGTATAAATTATTTATATATTTTGGATATGAACCCTTATCTGATACATTATTTGCAAACATATTTTCCCATTCAGTAGGTTGTCTTTTAGTTTTGCTGATTATGGTTTCCTTCTCTGTGAAGAGACATTTTTATTTTGATGTTGTTCCAATAGTTTTTTGTTTTTGTTTCCTTTGCTTAGGAGATATGTCCAAAAAAAATGTTGTTATGGCTTATGTCAAAGAAATTACTGTTTGTGTTCTATTGTATTATTTTTTAGTTTTAAGTTTCAAATGTAGGTCTTTAATCCATTTGAGTTTATTTTTTTGTATTGTATTATTATAAATTAGTTCCTTTATTTTTGTTATTAACAGTTTTTATATATTTGAGTGCTTTCATGTTTGGCGCCTAAATATTTACAATTGTTGTATCTTCTTGTTGGATTGTCCCCTTTATGGTTATATAAAGGTGGTGTCCTCCTTTGTCTCTTGTTAAAGTCCTTGTTTTAAAGTCCAGTTTGTCCAATGTAAGTATTGCTACTCTGGTTTTCTTTTGACATCCATTTGTGTGATATATGTTTCACCACCCCTCACTTTCAATCTACAGGTGTCTTCAGGTATAAAAAGAGTCTCTTATAGGTATCATATAGATCAGTCATGTATTTTTATCCATTCTGACACCCTGTGTCTTTTGATAGGAGCGTTTAGTCCATTTACATTCAAAGTAATTATTGAGAGATATGTATTTATTGCATTGAATTCCTTGTTTTGTCATTATTTCTGGAGATTTTCTTTATTGTTTCCTGTCTTTCACATTTTTAGTCTCTCCTTCCCACTCCAAAATTCCCTTTTAATATTTTTCAAAAGGTTTGTTTAGTGGTCATGAACTCGTTTTCTTTCTGAAACTCTCTCTCTCTGCTTATATTCTGAATGGTAGCCTTGCTGGATATTCTTGGCTGCAGATTTTACCCATTCAGCACATTGAACATATCATACCACTCTCTTCTGGCTTGGAAAGTTTCTGCTGAAAAGTCTCCAGCTACCTTTATGTGGTTTCCCTTGCATGTTACTGTCATCTTTTGCTGCTTTTAAAATGTTTTCTTTATCACTATATTTTTGCAAATTTAAGTACAATATGTCTTGGTGTTGGCTTTTTATTGATTTTGTTTGGCATTCTTTGTCTCTTAAATTATTTGCATATCTGTTTCCTTCTCCAAATTAGGAAAGTTTTAAGCTATTATTTCTTTGAATAAATGCCCTACTCCCTTTTCTATCTGTTCTTCTGGGACTTTTATAATGCAAATGTTTGATCCAGTCACTAAGTCCCATAAATCTATTCTCGTGTTGCATAATTCTTTTATATCTCTTTTGTGCAGCTTTATTATTTTCCATTATTTTGTCTTCTAGGACACTAATTCATTCCTCTATTTCCTTCAGCCTTGTTAATTGCATCAAGCCTGTTTCTAATCTCATTTATTGTCTTCTTCAACTCTGATTCCATTTTAATTCTTTAATTGCTGTGGTAGGGTTCTCACTGATGTGTTCTATTCTTTTCTCAAGCCCAGTGAGTATCCTTATGATTGCTGTTTTACGTTCTCCATCAGGCATGTTACTTATATCGTTTCACTTAGATCTCTGGCTGTGGCTTTATCTTTTTCTTTCACTTGGGATAAATTCCTCCATCTTTTCATTGTCTAGGCCTCTGCCTTCTTCTGTGTGTAAGAAAAGCCAGTCATGTCTCCTGCTCTTGGAAGTAATGACTTTATGAAGAATAGGTCATGTAGTGCCCAGGGCCTGACACTTCAGGGGGGTATCTCTGGTGTGTGCTGCGTATGCTCTGCTGTTGTGTTCTGGCTGCTCTATCCTCAGGCCAGCTGTCTGCAGAGGCTCGCCTTGCTTCCTGTGGCCAGTGTTTGTCCTTGACCTGAGTGTGGTGAGTTAAGTAATCACCACATTGATATTTCATTTTTATTTATTTTTGTAGTGTTTATTCTGTGCTTAGATATGAAGATATGGAGATGAAAATATGGTCACTTTCTTCCAAGTTACTCTTATACATTTCAGAAAAAATAATATGTTTGTGAGATACACACACATATCTATATCTATCATATATATATGAACATAAAATGATAAAACAAAAATAAAGAATATAAACAATTGATGAATCTTGGTATAGGCTTTATGAGAATTCCTTCTGGTATTCCTTCAATGTGTCTGTAAATTTGAATTGAGAGAGAAATTTAAAAAAATTAAATCCTATTACACAAGAAACTTCTGCAATAACAAAAGCAAATACCAGAAATATAAGCAAAGAATATAAGTAGGTTATTCATGAACAAAATTAAAATAGGTAATAATAACAATAGTAAAATACGATTAGTTCTCATTAAATGTAAATAACCATCACTTAAGATAAAACATTTTTAGCATGCATTTATTTTAAAAATGATAGTAAAATATACATAATTTACCCTTTAAACCATTTTTAAGTGTATGGTTCAGTGGCATTAAGTACATTCACACTGCAGACATCACCCCTATCCATCTTCAGAACTTTTTCATTTGCAAAACTGAAACTGTAACCATTAAAAAATAATTCTCCATTCCCATTTCCTCCAGTTCCTGGAAAACAACATTTTTCTTACTGTCTCCATGAATTTGGTAATGTTAAGATACTTCATATAAATGCCAGTCATGGTGTTTGTCCTTTTGTGATTGGCTTATTCCACTTAGTAAAATGTCTTTCATATTCATCCATGTTATATGCTAAACCATGCTGTATCAGGTTTTCTTTCCTCTTTAAGGTTGAATAACATTCCATTGCATGCACATGCCACATTTTTTTTTTTTAGTCCATTAACCACTGTTGGACACATGAAAGTCTTCTATCTTGAATGATCCTGCTATAAACAAAGATCATTTCATGTACTTGCTTTCAGTCTTTTGGGTATATATCTGGAATGGGATTGTTGAATCATACAGTAATGCTGTATCTAATATTTTGAGGAACCACCATACTGTTTTACATAGCAGTTGCATCTTTTCACATTTCCAGCAGTTGTGTATAAGAGGCCCAATTTCTCCACATCCTCACCATTATTTCTTTCTTTTTTCCTTTTGTTCCTTTTATAATAGCTACCTTTCTGAGTGTAAAGTAGTATCTCATTGTGGTTTTGATTTGCATTTCCTTGATGAATAGTGAAATTTACCATATTTTCATGTGCCTATTGGTTATTTGTATATCTTCTTTGGAGAAATGTCTATCAAGGTCCTCTGTTCACTGTTTTATCAAGTTTTTTGTTTTTATTGTCGAGCTTAAGAGTTCCTTTATATATTCTGGTTCTGCACTGCTATTCAGATACATGATTTGCAAATATTTTTCTCCCACTCTGTGGGTTTCCTTTTCACTTTATTAACCTTGTCTTTTGATGAATAATTTTAAAATTGTGATAAAACCCCGTCCATTTTTTCTTTGTTTGACTGTGCCTACACATACACAAGAAATTGTCAAATACAATGTGTTTACGATTTTACCCTATGTTTTCTTCCAAGCGTTTTATAGTTTAGCACTTAGTTTTAGGCCTTTGATCTATTTTAAGCTGTAAGGTAAGGTGTAACGTAGGGATCTAATTTCACTCTTTCGCATGTGGACATCCAGTTTTTTCAGCACCATATGTTGTGTAATTCTCTTTTTCCCATTAAATGGTCTTGGCCTCCTTGTCAAAGTAATTTGACAACATACATGACAGTTTATTTCTGGGTCTTCTATTCTCCTGCCTTATTTTGTCTTTATGCCAGTACCACTGCTTTGACTACTGTAGCTTTGTAGTAAAGTTTCAGAATAATGAAGTGTGTGTTCTCCAACTTTGTTCTTTCTCAAGATCATTTTGTCTATTTAGGATCTCTTAAGATGCCATATGAATTTTAGGATGGATTTTTCTACTTCTTTTGAAAAAAATTGCTGGGATTTTGATAATTATTACACTCAATCTGTAGATTACTTTACATAGTATTGATTGCTTAAAAATATTAAGTTTTCCAATCTATAAAAAGTCTAGGGCTATTAAGATTCTGGGAAATAAGTCTTTCATGAAATTGCTAGCAAAATTATTACTATAATCGTTTGAAAAGTAATTTGGAAATATATATTAAAATTTAAAAAACCATATATATCCTTAATTTAATACATGTTTACATGCTCTTTTATAAAATGCAATCACCACAACATAGATAAATATGTACAGTATTATTTATTGTACCATTGCTTATAATAGTAAAAAAAACAAATTGATAAGAATCTAAATGTCATTCAATAGAAGAATGGTTGAATAAAATATAGCACATTCACATTATAGAATATCATGTAGCAACTTAAAGGTATGAGATATATATTATCAGTTTGTCTGGATTGGAGGCAAGAAAGATCTATACATATGATTCTATATGTACAGAACTAGCAAACTCATATACATAGGTGTGTGTGTGTGTGTGTGTGTGTGTGTGTGTGTGTGTGTGAAAAATATGTTTCAAGAAAGGTTTAGGAAAATATACTTGGTTCATAACACTGGTTGTCTGGAGAAAGGGACCCATAGGATTGAAGTGATTTGTAAATAGAAACAATGGAAACATACTATAAACTTTTGTTTCATTTGTCTTTGTATAGCAGTGATTTCTTTTTTACCTTTATGGATAGGTTTTTTAGTTGTAGAGATCAAAGCAGGCAGAGTAAATTCAACTTTTTTTTTGTTTGAGATAGAATTTTTTAGATGCCCTGAAAAATGAAATAATATTACTAAATTATCTTATAAATGATCTGATTTCAACTTTTAAAAATTTAAAATAAGTCAATCCAATTCTAAAGCACAGCTTCCTTAAATTTTTAAAAATAATTTCTAGCAGCTTTACTAACACAAGTATTTTCTCTCTGGTTTTTCCTTGCTGGGTATTTGATTTTTAAAAACAAAACCAGGGCTCTTGGGTGGCTGAGTCGGTTAAGTGGCTGACTCTTGATTTCCAATCAGGTTCCAATCTCATGGTTGGTGAGCTCAAGCCCCACTTGAACTACTTGCTAGTAGCATGGAGTCTGCTTGGAATTTTCTCCCCTTCTCCCTCTGTCCCTACCCCACTCGTGCTGTCTCTCTCAAAATAAATAAATAAAAACTTAAAAAACAAACAAAAACCCAGTAAGAGTACAAATCAAGAAAAAGAAATATTAGAAATATTGTATACAGAAATGCTAGAGGAAGAGGAGCACCTGGGTAGCTCAGTTGGTTTAGCATCCAGCTAGTTATTCCAGCTCAAGTCAGGATCTCACAGTTTGTGAGTCTGAATCCTGCATCAGACTCTGAGCTGAAAGTGTGGAGCCTGCTTGGGATTCTCTCTCTCTCTCTCTCTCTCTCTCTCTCTCTTTTTCTCAGCCCCTCCCCAACTCACGTGGATTCATGCACAGTCTCTCTCTTAAATAAATAAATAAAATTTTTTAAAATGCCAGAAGAAGAGGTTTTTTCAGTATGAGAATAAAAAATACTTAAACAATTAAATTGATAAATTCTCATATAAAGTTTTTACCTTTACATAAGACAGCATATCTTTATTAAAACAATTTTATATTACTACAGTGAAAGATGTAGTGTTAATGGAACCAGATATGTTTAGAAATACTATTGTTAAGATACATACTTTCAACAGTTAAAAACAAAACTATGTAAATAAATAGTTTCAACATGCTCATTTGAAGAAAAATACACTAAAATAAGCAGAATGTGGGGTATTTAGATGGTATTTTCTCAAAGTTAGTGGGAAAAAATTTACTATATTAATGCATTGAGTTTTTACAATATATGTTGTACAGAGAAATAAAACATTTTGAATCCTTCCATTTCCTTAAGGCAAGTGTTTGCTTTAAAAATATTTATCTGTTATTATTTTTAGGTTAAAAGACTTGATGGTTTGATAGAATATAAAAATATTTATGATAGAATCATTTCTATTCCATCCATAAAAGAAGACCACTATTATTTTTCTCTAATTATGGAGTTTAAATAGTAAGTTATCCAGACTATTTGTTAGTTCTTACACTCTTTCTCTTTCTTGTTTCTTAAGGCAATATTACTGCTTATAATTAACACCTCTGTGAAAAGGAAAGCTTTAGCTTAGGAGAGAACACACAAATTGTAGGTGAACAAGGAGCTAATACATGGAAAGCAGTACTGTAGGTTATATGAAGTAGTAGGTGAATCTAAAAATCAATTAAATTTGTCTAAAATATGCATATACTGTAAAACTACTGATCTCATTGTCTGGAAGTCAGTAGGAAGAAGAGAATAACTTATCTGGACATAAAGAGCATATTATAATTAATTTTTCTAACTTTACAGAATGCTTGTTTGCCTAATCATGACTTCGTTAATAGTCAAATTTATTTTATCTCTGAATTACAAATCCATAGGATGATAAAAAGTGGCCAATGGATATAATGATGAGATAAAGATGCAGAGGGAGAAAGAAAAACTGGCCAAAGAATTGGTAGTATATGTAACTGTTTGGGGCTTTAGAGAATATAATAGACCAAAGAAAAATAATCTACATTAAAAAAAACCTTCAAACTCAATATCCATAGGGTATCTATAGAATGATGATTATAAAATGCCTTTGGAGAAATGATAAGAAATGGCGGTCTGTAAATTAGTTTATCTAATTAATTAAATGGGTTTATCTTGGCCATCTGCAGGATCTGTAATAGTGAGCAAGAAAGGAAGGCTAAGAAAAAAAATGGAGGTCCAATTTATTGGTGGCAGGAAAGAAGGAGATACAACATAAAAATGTATATATGTTAGATGAGTTTAATCAGTGTTTGCTTTCACTTATGTTTTGCTAAGTTGGTTATATGACTAAGGCTAGAATGATATGGTTATTTCCATATTATTAAAGTTTTACTAATAAAAAATTACATTGTACAGTAAGAATAAAAATTACCTGAAGGTTCTTTATTCAGTGGAGGAAACTTGATGGTTTTATGAATGATTGGCCTAACCCTAGATGTTCCATGATATGCTTTTGGAGATTCAGTCGCATGAGGTGAAATGTAATAAGATCTTTCTAGAAATATTTAGAAAATATATTAACTGTAAGATAGATTACATTTGAAACTAATTTTAATACACAGTTCCCAATAACATTGAAATAAATAATTTTGATAAAGAAATATACATTAAGAAGGATAGTTTTAGAGATCAGAGCTAAGTTTTAAAAAGCAAGTCACAAAAGACTGTCTATATAAATTTCATTTCTCTGAATGTCCAGTGTAGGGAGATTTTATGGAGACAAAAATTAGATTAGTGGATGATGGCTTGGAGTATGAATATTTCTTTCCCACATAATTAAAATGTTCTAAAATCGAACATGGTGATGGAAGCACAACTCTGTGAATGTACTAAATGCCCGAGTTACACACTGTAAATGAGTAAAATGAATGGTATGTGACTTATATATCAATAAAGCTATTAAGTAGATTAACATCTGACTTTCTATCACAAACAATAGAGGACAGAACTCAGCAGAATGACATATTAAAAGTGATGAAAGGGGCACCTGGGTGGCACAGGCCAGGCTGAGTATGGGCTCAGGTCATGATCTCACAATTTGCAGGTTGGAGCCCTGAGTCAGGCCCTATGACAGCTAAGAGCCTGGAGCCAGCTTTGGATTCCATGTCCCCCTCTTCCTCTGCCCCTCCCTTGCTCTGTCTCTCTTTGTTTCTCAAAAATAAATAAACATTACAAAAATTAAAAATTAAGTTAAAATGCTGAATGCAAAAATTCACAACCAAGACTTTAATACCCAGCAAAATTATTATTCAAAAATAAAGATAAAACAAAAACATTCCTAGATAAAAAAAAAACTAACAATATTTGTTATTATATTAGCAAAAATGTCTTAGAAGAAATGCTAAAGAGAATACTTCAGGGTGATATAAAATGACACTAGATAGTAACTTCTCATGATATACAAAAATCAACTCAAAGTAAATTACATCCCTAAATTATAGCTATACTATATAGCTATACTATATAACTCTTAGAAAAAAATAGAAAATCTTGAGATTTTAATTAGGCAATGATTTTTTAGATACAAACTTAAAAGCATGGTTCATCAAAGAAAATTTAATACATTAGGCTTCATAAAAATTCAAACCTTTTGACTGCCATTAAGAAAGTTAAGATGAGGACGCCTGGCTGGCTTAGTCGGTTAAGCGTCTGGCTTAGGCTCAGGTCATGATCTCACGGTTCGTGGGTTTGAGCCCCGCAATGGGCTCTGTGCTGACAGACAGCTCAGAGCCTGGAGCCTGCTTCAGATTCTGTATCTCTCTCTCTCTCTCTGACCCTCCCCTGCTCTCTCTCTCTTTCTCTCTCTCTCTCTCTCTCTCTCTCTCTATCTCAAAAATAAATTTAAAAAACATTAGAAAAAGTTAAAAAAAAAAAAGATGGAGAAGGTGCCTGAGTGGCTCAGTTGATTAAGTGTCCAACTTCATGATCTCATGGTTTGTGGGTTCAGGTTCCACCCTGGGCTCTGTGCTGTCAGCTCGGAGTCTGGATCCTGCTTCATATTCTGTGTCTCCCTCTCTCTCTCTGTCCCTCCCCTGTTCATGCTCATGCCTTGTCTACAAAAATAAATAAAACATTAAAAAAATTGTTAAGATAAGAAGTGCCTTGATGGCTCAGTTGGTTGAGTGCCTGGCTCTTGATTTTGGCTCAGGCTATGATCCCAGGGTTGTGGGATTGAGCCCCACATCAGGCTCTGTGCTGAGTTTGGAGCCTGCTTAAGATTCTCTCTCTCTCTCTCTCTCTCTCTCTCTCCCCATCTCTCCCACTCATGTTCTCTCTCTATATATATATAATAAAAAATAATAAAGAAAGTTAAGACAAGCTGTAGACTTAAAGAAAATATTTTCATATTGTGTATCCAATAAAGAAGTTGAATCCAGAATATATAAAGAATTCTTAAAATTTTAAGAACTTAAAAGATAAAACTTTACGAATAGGCAAAAAATAAAAAGCTTTAAAAGACATTTCACCAAAGAAATACACAAATTGCTACTAAACACATGAAAAGATGGCCAAAATAATTTTTTAGGGAAATGTAAATGCAAACCACAATGAAATGCCATTTCACAAAATGTCTGTAATCAGAAGGACAGACAATAGTCAAATGATGGCAATGCTGGGAAGAAATAAAATCATTCATACCTTGCTTGTATGTAGGTAAAATGGTACAGCCACTATAGAAAAGTTTGGTATTAAAAAAGTAAACATAAATTTACCATACAACACAGCAACTCTACTCTTAGATATCCACCGAAGAGAAATAAAAACTTATGCCTTCACAAAGACCAACACAGAAATATTCAGAGCAGCATTCATTACAACCAAAAAGTGAAATAAACCTAAATGTCCATTAGCCTAAGAATAGATAAAGAATATGTGCTACACTTCAGTGTACTTGGAGAACTATGCTACAATATTTCATTTGTGTAATTAGGAACAAAATTTAACTCAATTATTTGTTTTAAGGCTTTGAAAATTAAGTGTATGTTTCACCTCAGTGTTTCTCTTAACTTTTAAAATATCTCTTTTGGAAGTAATAGTTAAAAGTTTGAGATACAGGGGCACCTGGGTGGCTCAGTCGGTTAAGTGTCTGACTGGCTCAGGTCATGATCTCATGGTTCGTGGGTTCGAGCCCTGCATCGGGCTCTGTGCTGACAGCTCAAACCTGGAACCTGATAAGGATTCTGTGTCTCCCTCTCTCTCTGCCCCTCCCCTGCTCATATTCTGTATCTCTCTGTCTCAAAAATAAACATGAAAAATTTTTAAAAAGAAGAAAAGTTTGAGATACAGAAGTAAAATGTAATAATTCTAATTTTATTTTTTTCAAATTGTCATTAAAAGTTACAGTGCTGAGAGGGAAAAAAGTGCTACAGCCATAGATGAGAATACTATTCAGCAATAAAAATGAATGAAAGATAATACATGTTACTATATGGGTGAACTTCAAAAACATGCCTACTGAAAGAAGCTACATACAAAACACCAGGTATTCAAAGATTTCATTCATATTAAATGTCCAGAAAAGGCAAATTAGTGGTTGCCTGGGACAGGGAGTGAGAACTAACTTAACTAAACTATCATTAGGGCTCTTGTAGGAATGTCAAAAATGTTCTAAAATGGAATTAAGATGGTGACTACATATCTAGTTAAATTTACTAAAATTCTTGACTCATGAAGTTAAGATGGGGTAGATATTCTGATATGTATTTTATGCCTCATTCAAGTATTTTTAAAAATAATTGCTAATCTGAACCTCTCTGAGGAAGAAATTTACCAACTGGAGTACAAGATCTATGCGGTTGTTTCTGTCTTGAGCCTTACGGTATCCCCTCAAAGCAGTCTTTTCCAGTTACTACGAGCACTCATTTTTCTCTACTTCTGTCAATACAATTATGTCATGCAATTGTTATTTCTTTTCAAGTTTTATTAAGATACATTTGACATATAATATGGTGTAAGTTTAAGGTGTACAATGTGTTGGTTTGACACACTTACCTATTGCAAAATGATTATCACCATAGCATTAGCTAATTCTTCTATTACATCACATAATTACCATATGTTTTTGTAGTGAGAACATTTAACGCTTACTCTGCTAGCAACTTTCAACCATATAATACAGTATTGGTAACTATAATCATCATGATATGCATATTTATTTATTTATTGCTTAATTTACATGCAACTTAGTTAGCAAATGGTGTAACAATGATTTCAGAAGTAGATTCCGTGATGCCCCTTACCCAGTTAGACCATCCCCTTTCCCACAAACCCTCCAGAAATTGTTTGTTCTCTATGTTTAAGAGTCTTTTATGTTTGTCCCCCTACCTGTTTTTATATTATTTTTGCTTTCCTTCTCTTATGTTCATCTGTTTTGTACGTGATGTGCATTAAATACCCAGAGTTTATTCATCTTCTAACTGGAAGTTTGTACTCTTTGACCAACATCTCATTTCCCCAGCCTGTAGCTTCTCATAACTACCATTCAACTCTGTTTCCATGAGTTCAGCTCTTTTTTAGATTCTACATATAAATGAGATTTTGTATATCTTTCTCTGTCTGACTTGTTTCACTCTAGCATAATTCCTTCAAGGTCCATCCATGTTGTTGCAAGTGGCAGGATTTCCTTTTTTTTTTTTTTAATAACTGAATAGTATTCCATTATATATATATATGTATATATATATGTATGTATATATATACATATATATATATACAATTCTCTTATGCACATATTTTATATACAAATAATATGTAATTATATTTATACATACAAGGTATTTCTAATGTTATCTATACATATATAATAAAACTGCTACTTTGAATTCTTTATATGGTAAACTTCAGATCTCTGTGTCTTTGGGTTTGGTAGTGGAAGATTATTGTAATCCTTTGGTGGTATGTTTCCTGGATTTTCATATTCCTTGAAGATTTGTGCTGCTCTCTTACATTTGAAGTAGCAGTCATCTTCCCCATTACTAACTGCCTTCAGGGAAGAACTGACTTCCATCAGCTCTGATAGAAATCCGGAGGCTTTCTCCCATCTTGACTGCACATCCTTCTCCATAGTTCTTGCTCCCTCTTGTGGCAGAATTCTTAAACTTGTATATTTTCTCTGGATCTCGAAACACACCAGGGCAAGCAAGCACTGACCGTTTCTCTTTTGTTTTCCTTAGGGTAAGTTGTTTCCCAGCAGCTCAAGTTGTGATTTTTCTCTAGCCCACAGAACCTGGCTTGTTTTCTGCAAATGCTCCTAGCTGTCCACCAAGGCACTCTCAGGAGCATGCACAGGGAGTTGGCTGCAAAGTTAGGGGAGGTGTGGGTGAGATAAGCCAGTCACTGGGGACGCCCACACCTGATTGGGGGGATCTGCAAGTGACACTCTCCCAGCATCTCATGAGTGGGTTTCCTGATGGCAGTCCACAACACGGTCAGCAGAACTACATCCCTTTAATGCTTTCTGAGAATCATATCTGCCACTCTCTGATCTTTTACCCCACAATTTAGTACTCTGGATGCTTTGGTGGTGTCCTGCACATCTAGGGAAACCTGGTACCTACTCACTTACTCTCCCTTTCCTCACAGTGAGAGAAAGCATGCGATGAAAAAGTCTCACTTGGCCTTAGCTACCACCTTGGGGGACATGTGATGCAGGCAAAGGTAAACTCTTCCTCATATGCAGTCCAATGTGTCCAAACTCATTTTTTTGCTCCAACAAAGTAATGGAATTTCTCATCTGGAAACCAGGACTTCCACACAACTCTCTTGTCTGTGGGTGACTGGCCAAGTCAGTGTTCTCCAGACGCTCTACGACTGGTCAGAAGGGGAAAACTATTCATGAGCTACCTCAAAGTCCACGGCCAAGATGGAGGTTTGTCCGCCTATTACCTGATGCATAGGGGGGCTAGGTTTTTCCAGGTCCCTTGGTATATGATGCTGAATTCTATAACTTCTTTTTTTATAATAGTTTATTGTCAAATTGGTTTCCATATAACACCCAGTGCCTCTTCCCACAAGTACCCTTCTCCATGACCATCACCCACTTCCCCCCCTCCTCCTCCCCCTTCAGCCTTTGGTTCATTTTCAGTATTCAATATTCTCTAATGATTTGTGTCCCTATCTCTCCCCAACTCTCCTTCCCCTTCCCCTTCCTATGGTCCTCTGTTAGGTTTCTCCTGATAGGCCTATGAGTGCAAACATATGGTATCTATC
This sequence comes from Helogale parvula, assembly GCA_004023845.1. Taxonomy (NCBI): domain Eukaryota; kingdom Metazoa; phylum Chordata; class Mammalia; order Carnivora; family Herpestidae; genus Helogale; species Helogale parvula. Next base: position 17,812 of record PJEM01014163.1, read on the forward strand.
CTTCTCTGCCTGACTTATTTCGCTTAGCATGACACCCTCGAGGTCCATCCACTTTGCTACAAATGGCCATATTTCATTCTTTCTCATTGCTATGTAATACTCCATTATATATATATATATATATATATATATATATATATATATATATATACACCACATCTTCTTGATCCACTCATCAGGTGATGGACATTTAGGCTCTTTCCATGATTTGGCTATTGTTGACATTGCTGCTTTGAACATTGGGGTACATGTGCCCCTATGCATCAGCACTTCTGTATTTCTTGGGTAAATCCCTAGCAGGGCTATTGCTGGGTCATAGGGGAGTTCTACTGATAGTTTTTTGAGGAACCTCCACACTGTTTTCCAGAGCAGCTGCACCAGTTTACATTCCCACCAACAGTATAGGAGGGTGCCCATCTCTCCACACCCTCGCCAGCATCTATAGTCTCTTGATTTTCTTGATTTGTTCATTTTAGCCACTCTGACTGGTGTGAGGTGGTATCTCAGTGTGGTTTTGATTTGTGTTTCCCTGATGATGAGTGACACGGAGCACCGTTTCATGTGCCAGTAGGCCATCTGGGTGTCCTCTTTGGAGAAGTGTCTGTTCATGTCTTCTGCCCATTTCTTCACTGGATTATTCGTTTTTCAGGTATGGAGTTTAGTGAGTTCCTTGTAGATTTTGGATACTAGCCCTTTATCTGATAAGCCATTTGCCACTATCTTTTCCCATTCTGTCGGTTGGCTATTAGTTTTTGTTTGTTTGTTTGTTTTTTGTTTCCTATGCAGTACAGAAGATTTTATCTTGATGAGGTCCCAATAGTTCATTTTTGTTCTTGATTCCCTTGCCTTTTGGGATGGGTTTAGGAGGAAATTGCTGTGATGGAGGTCAAGGAGGCTGTTTCCTGCTTTCTCTTCTAGGGTTTTTATGGGTTTCCTGTCTCACATTCAGGTCCTTTAACCATTTTGAGTTTATTGTTGTGAATGGTGGAAGAAAGTGGTCTAATTTCATTCTTCTACATGTTGCTGTCCACCTCTCCCAACACCACCTGTTGAAGAGGGTGTCTTTTTTCCATTGGATACTCTTTCCTGCTTTGTCAAAGATTAATTGGCCATACACTTGTGCGTTCAGTTCTGGGCTCTCTATTCTATTCCTTTGGTCCATGTGTCTGTTTTTGTGCCAACACCATACTGTCTTGATGATGACAGCTTTGTAATAGAGGCTAAAGTCTGGGATTGTGATATCTCCCGTTTTGGTTTTCTTCTTCAATATTACTTTGGCTATTTGGGTTTTTTTGTGGTTCCATATGAATTTTAAGATAGTTTGTTCTAGCTTTGAGAAGAATGCTGGTGCAACTCTGATGGGGATTGCATTGAATGTGTAAATTGCTTTGGGTAATAGTGACATTTTAACAATGTTTACTCTTCCAATCCATGAACATGGAATGTTTTTCCATATCTTTGTGTCTTCTTCAATTTCCTTCATAAGTCTTCTATAGTTTTCAGCAAAGAGGTCTTTTACATGTTTGGTTAGGTTTATTCCTAGGTATTTTATGGTGCAATTGTGAATGGGATCAGTTTCTTTCTTCTTCTTCTTTTTTTAAATAGTTTATTGTCAAATTGGTTTCCATATAACATCCAGTGCTCTTCCCCACAAGTGCCCTCCTCCATTACCACCACTTCTTTTCCCCCTTCCCCTCCCCCTTCAACTCTCGGTTTATTTTCAGTATTCAGTAGTCTCTCAGGTTTTGCATCCCTCTCTCTCCCCAACTTTCTTTCCCTCCCCCCCTCCCCCTGGGTCCTCCATTAGGTTTCTTCTGTTCTTCTGTTAGACCTATGAGTGCAAACATATGGTTTCTGTCCTTCTCTGCCTGACTTATTTCGCTTAGAATGACACCCTCGAGGATCTGTTTATTTCTCTTTCTGTTGCTTCAGTTTTGGTGTATAAGAATGCAACCGATTTCTGTACATTAATTTTGTACCTTGCAAATTTACTGAATTCATGGATCAGTTCTAGAAGGCTTCTGGTAGAGTCGATCAGGTTTTCCATGTAGAGTATCATGTCATCTGCGAAAAGGGAAAGTTTGACTTCTTTGCCAATTCTGATGCCTTTTATTTCCTTTTGTTGTCTGATTGCAGATGCTAGGACTTCCAGCACTATGTTAAACAACAGTGGTGAGAGTGGACATCCCTGTTATGTCCCTGATTTCAGGGGGAAAGCTATCAGTTTTTCCCCATTGAGAATAACATTAGCTGTGGGCTTTTCATAAATGGCTTTTATAATGTTTAAGTAAGTTCCTTCTTTCTCGACTTTCTCGAGGGTTTTTATTAAGAAGGGAGGTTGAATTTTGTCAAATGCTTTTTCTGCATATATCGACAGGATCATATGGGTTTTTTTTTCTTTTTTTTGTTAATGTTATATATCACATTAATGGATTTGCGAATATTGAACCTGCCTTATAACTCAGGAATGAATCCCACTTGATCAAAGTGGATAATTCTATTTATATGCTGTTGAATTCAATTTGCTAGTTTCTTGTTGAGTAATTTGCATCTGTATCCATTAAGGATATTGACTTGTAGTTCTCTTTTTTGGCTGGGTCTCTGTCTGGTTTGAGTATCAAGGTGATGCTGACTTCGTAGAATGAGTTTGGAAGTTTTCCTTCTATTTCTATTTTTTGGAATAGTTTGAGAAGAATGGGTATGAGCTCTGCTTTAAATGTCTGGTAGAATTCCCCTGGGAATCATCCAGGCCTGGGCTTTTATTCGTTGGGAGATTTTTGATAACTGATTTGATTTCTTCACTGGTTATGGGTCTGTTCAGATTTTCTATCTCTTCCCGTTTGAATTTTGGTAGTGCATGTGCATTTAGGAATTTGTCCATTTCTTCTAGATTGCCCAGTTTTTTGGCATATAATTTTTCATAGTAATCTCTGATGATTGCTTGTATTTCTGAGGGATCTGTTGTAATAGATCCTTCATGATTTTGTCTATTTGAGTGTTCTCTCTTTTCTTTCTGAGAGCCTAGCTACAGGTTTATCAATTTTGTTTACTTTTTCAAAAAACCAACTCTTGGATTCGCTGACCTGTTCAATTGTTCTTGTGGATTCTATCTTGTTTAATTCTGCCCTGTTCTTTATTATTTCTCTTCTTTTGCTGGGTTTGGGGTGCTCTTGCTGCTCTCTTTCTAGTTTCCTTAGGTGCTCTGTTAGGTTTTGAGTCTGTGCTTTCTCTGATTTGTTGAGGTAGGCCTGTATTGCAATGAACTTTCCTCTTAGGACTGCCTTTGCTGTGTCCCAGAGAGTTTGGATTGTTGTATTTTCATTTTCATTTGTTTCCATATATTTTTAAATTTCTTCTCTAATTGCCTGGTTTGCCCAATTGTTCTTCAGTAGGGTGGTTTTTAACCTCTACATTTTTCGAGGTTTTCCAGACTTCTTTCCGTGACTGATTTCAAGTTTCATAGCATTGTGATCTGAAAGTGTGCATGGTATGATCTCAATTCTTTTGTATTTATGGAGGGCTGTTTTATGACCCAGTAACAATCTTGGAGAATGTGCCATGTGCACTCGAGGAGAAAGTGAATTCCCTAGCTTCAGGATGCAGAGTTCTAAATATATCTATTAATTCCGTCTGTTCCAGTGTGTCATTCAGGTCTATTGTTTCTTTAGTGATTTTTTTTTGTCTGGTTGACCTATCCATTGTTGTAAGTGGGGTATTAAAGTCCCCTGCAGTTAGCACATTCTTATCAATAAGATTGCTTCTGTTTGTGAGTGGTTGTTTTATGTATTTGGATGCTTCCAAATTTGGTGCATAGATGTTTATAATTGTTAGCTCTTCCTGATGGAGAGACCCTGTTATTATTATATAATGTCTTCATCTTTTGTTACTGCCTTTACTTTAAAGTCCAGTTTGTCTGATATAAGTATGGCTCCTCCAGCTTTCTTTTGGCATCCAGTCGCATGGTAGATATTTCTCCATCCCCTTACTTTCAATCTGGAGGTGTCTTCAGGTCTAAGGTGAGTCTCTTGTAGACAGCAAATAGATTTTGGTCTTTGATCCATTCTGCTACCCTGTGTCGTTTGACTGGACTATTCAGTCCATTTACAGTCAGTGTTAGTATTGGAAAATGTGGGTTTAGATTCATTGTGTTCTCTGTAGGTTTCATGTTTGTATTGATGTCTCTGGTGTCTTATAATCCTTGCTACCTTTCTCTCAGAAAGTCCTTCTTAGGATTTCTTGTAGGGCTGGTTTGGTGGTGATGAATTCTCTCAACTTTTGTTTATTTGGGAAAACCTTTATCTCTCCTATTTTGAATGACAGGCTCGCTGGATAAAGAATTCTTGGCTGCATATTTTTGTTGTTCATCACATTAAAGATTTCCTGCCATTCCTTTCTGGCCTGCCAAGTTTCAGTAGATAGGTCTGTAACCATTCTGATAGGTTTCCCTTTGTATGTTAAAGCCCTTTTATCCCTAGCTGCTTTCAGAAGTCTCTCTTTATCATTTTGCTAGTCTCACTATCCTATGTCGTGCTGAAGGTTGGTTTATGTTATGTCTTAGGGGAGTTCGGTATGTCTCTTGAATTTCAATGTCTTTCTCTTTCCCCAGATTGGGGAAATTTTCATGTATAATTTGGTCCAGCACCCCTTCAGGACCTTTTTCTCTTTCTTCCTTTTCAGGAACTCCTATGATAGGGATGTTGTTCCATTTGATTGTATCACTTGGGTCTCTGATGCTCCATTCGTGCTCCTGTATCAATTTCTCTCTTCCTCGGCTTCTTCTTTCGCTATAACTGTGTCCTCTAATTCACCTATTCTCTCTGCTTCTTCAATCCGTGCATTGGCAGCCTCCATCTTATTATCACTTCATTTATAGCCCTTTTTTTTTTTAACTCATTACTGCTATTTTGAAGGTTCCTAGTCTTTGTATCAATATCTTCTCTGACAGCTTCAACACTTTTTTCAAGCCCAGTGATTAGTTTTATGATAATCGTTCTAAATTCTTGTTCATTTATGATGCTTGTGTCTGTTTTGAGCAGTTCTGTCACTGTGCTTTCTTCCTAGAATTTCTTTAGAGAAGAGTTCTTTTGTTTCATCATTTTGGCTAGCTTTCTGTCTCTTATCAGTTTTAAAAGCTCTTTCTGCACTGTATGCCTGTTAGTGTGGCTTTATTAAAGGAGACTCTTTGACAGTCCGGGGTCTGTAGTTTCAGGAGATGTTCTTTTAATGGTGTCTCTCAGTTTCTCTTGTTGTGCTTGTAATTAATATATTTCCTTACTCAGTGATATTTGAGACTTTCCACTATGTGTGCTTTGTCCTGTTTTTTGAGGTAGCCCTGAAGAGGAAAACAGACAAACACACAGGGAACACAGGTGCACAAACGCACTGACACATCCGGTAAACAAGCAAACCAAATGGGAAAGGGAAAAAAAGGAGCAGGAAAGAAAAGAGAGGACAGGAAAGGAGAAAAAAAAAACCCAGGAGCACAGAGACAGCCAGAGATAAAGGACAGTCCGAGAGCCTAAAACCTGCAGAGGATAAAGATAAGAATGAGATAAGAAAAATATCTGGATGGTAAGGGTTGATCTAATCACAGCAGTGTTAAATGTTGGTCTTCCCCAGACTCCAGGGGGAAAAAGGAGAAAAGGAGGAAATAGGAAAATAGAAAAGAGAAAACAAGGGGAAAAATTATAAAAGCTTAAAAATTAAAATTAGGATAGAAAAAATTGAAAAAAAATTTTTAAATAGCACAAGAAGAAGAATCCAGCTCTCCAGCGCAGATGGGCGTGGTTGGATGTAAGTATGTCGGGTCTCAGGGCCTGGTCTCTGAGGCCCCACCTTAGTGGATGCAGAGAGAAAAATGGCAGTGCCTCAACTCCCTCTCAGACCATGCGTTGCCCGCTACCCTCTTGAGTCCAACCTCCCCATGCCACAGGCGGGTCTAGTTGTTTTGGTTTTCTAAGGTCCACTAGGCCTTTAAATCCTAGTTGACCCACTTTAATATTTCCGCCACTGTTAAAATAACCTCTAGCAGCCAGGCGGCTTTCTGGTCAAGACTGTGCAGGGGGATTGGAGAGCTAGCCCTTCCCTGGCTGTACCTGAGTTCTGGGGCAGCAGGGGCCACTGGATCACAAGTCCACTGAGGGGGTCGGATTTCTCTCCCTGCGCCCAGCGGCTGCCAATTGAAAGTTTGTCTCTGCCACACCTCTGGCTAAGGTCTCCTTTCAGTCTTTCCTCTTCCCCTCAGCTCTGTACCACCCTGGAGGCCAGTTCGTGCCCAGCGGCTTGCGGGGCCTTCTCCCGCACAGCACAGCCATTTTGCGTGCAGTGCAGCAGGCTCGGGCGCAGCTCTCAAAATTCTGTGTCAACCTGCACAGCCACCCAGCATGCTCACGGCCCTGCATGGTGCAGTGCAGCCTCTGGACCCACGCTTTCTGCGGCCCAGGGCTAAGTCTCTGGGCACTCTTTCCCAGCTCCGGGTTGAGTCTCCGTTCCCAGTTCTCACTCACTCCGGCATCTGTGAGGCTGATATCAATAAAGGGTCAGTGCGCCCACCTCCGCCCCTGGAGATCAAAAAGTTGTGGCTTTTAATTCCTCTCAGTTTGATGGTTGCAGGCGTGCGGAGGTAATAGTGTTCCCTACTTCTCCACCATCTTACCCCTCCTCCTGGATTCCATAACTTCTACAATTGCACTTTTTTCATGAATGGGTGCCAAATTTTTGTCATTGAGAATGGGGGCACAAAAGAAGGAACATGCTATGCTATCACGATGCTGACATCAATTGTCATCAATTTGTATGTTCTGTATGTCCCAGTCTGCATTTCATCCTAGGATCTCCCAATATCCTGGTTCATTTCTTTTTTGCATGAATATTTTTACTGAGAAAATTATAATATAATTAAAATATAATATAATTGAATTAATGAAAAGACAACTTAACTGTATGCTGTATGGATCATTCACTACTATAAGCATGTGGGGTTGTTTGGGGTTTTTTTTTTTTGCCACTTTTTGTAGGGGACTGACTACTGAGGGGCCTATCCAGTCTTGTTACTGTATTGTGTAATGTGTGTGTGTGTGTGTGTGTGTTTTACAGGAAGTCACATTAGTGGAGCTGCCTCTGAAGATGATTATAGATCACAAAATTGTGATCTTTGGCCCCAGTACAAAATTTTAATATAAATTTGTGGGGTTTTGGGAAGGGCACATGTATTTTGCATGGGGCAGATGTCAAGAATATTTGCAACCAGAGGACACGCTATGGTGAATTGGTTTCAATAATGGTCTCAGCATGTTCTTGACTACCGGTATTCATATCCTCCCATATGGAGGATGGCTATATAATTTTAGTAAATGGAACAAAAGCCAACAAATGCAAACAGAGACTTCAAAATTGCTTGGACATTGAGCTTTCTCACATGCAACTCTTAGAACCTGAGGTTACAACATGAAGACTTTTAATCTATCAGATAGATGATGAGAGACAAGGAGCTAAGTCACCTCGTGTGTCACTTGAAAAGTTTGTTTTCTCTTAGCACCCAAACCATCCTTCTGTAGTCTGTTTTATGGTACTGGGTCCAGGACTCTGATAACCACATTTTTGTTTTGCTGGGTAACTCAAAATCAGGGCAATGCAAATAGGACATGCGAGAGAGAGACTGCAAGTTTGGAGGAGTAACAAGGTTGGCTACCAGTGGGCTTCCTGAGAGCTTCATGTCTCCTTTCTGTTTCTGTGAACATCATCCCAGGATTGTTTCTTTAATCCAGGGGCAGAAGTTCTTTCCACGACATAACTAATTTGTATTTTTTCCAACATTTGCAAAACCAGTTTTATTTAAACCTTCACCAGCTGAGACAGTAGCAACATCCCCTCTTCAGAAGACCTCTCCTGAAAAATCAGAGATATCAGCACGAGCCAAGCTGTGTCTTCCACTCAGATGTCTTCATCAGCCAAAGAAGTGGCAACTTCTTCCTGACATTGCTTCCTCCGTGTTATCTTAGAATTCTTTTACACTTTTAGTTACCTAGTTAACAACTTTATGCTTAATGAGTTTTTACAGGTTTTCTCTCTTTTTTTTCAAACAACTTGTGAGGTTTTTATTTCTTGATGAATCCCAACTATATACCCTATTTTGCCAAAGAACAGCAAGCCAATTTCTAGACATGTAAGTGAAGCCATTGACTACAAGATGACCAAAGATACATGTTAGCCCAGCCAAAAACAATCTACATTGCTACCTCCCAAATCATGAGCTCTAAATCCCGAGTTACTGTTTAAGCTAAATAGCATTGGAGTAGTTATGCAGTAAAAAAGCATTAACAAATATGGAAAGAATTAAAATAAAGTTTAAATATGAAATGGGCGAAAATGAAACAAACAAAACATCCACTTGTTTGACTAATGGTTATGAAGAGAAAAATATTCTTTCTCCACGATTTCTGGGGAAAATGTTAATTTTAATAATCTTTTAGGAAAGCAATCTGGAAGTTTCTTTTAACATTAAAAATCTTGGGACTCTCTCCAAAGAAATATAAGGATCAATATATGAGAATCCCTATGTTCATGGACACATATACCAGCGGTGAAAAGCTAAAAAAGTCAATTATCTTTTATAGAAGAATGATTAAATAAAAATTCTATACTGCAAAACATTATACTACTAGAAAAATTATAAATTAAAGCCATTTCATTTTCAGACTCGCAAGGATTTACCTAAAATATGTAAGATGCAAAATAAGGAAAATGAAAAGTCATACTATAAAAACTACTATAATTAACTATATACTTATTTTATATACACATACATCTGTATATATAAAAAATATAATTTTTTACCTAGCTTGTCAAAGGGTGATATATTGATCACTTTTGTTGGGAATTTACTCGTTGTGATGTTCTTCGTAAGTAAATCTTGATGATGTGGAAACATATTTTTGTTTTTAAATAAATTCATACCTAAAATAAAAATTTTGAAAGATTACATGAAGACAAATATTCATACACTACTCTCCAAACACCATGTACTGGTCCTTATTTGTAATGTTTCCTTCCCACATGTTATTGAGTGACCACTTGTTTATTGCTCTAGTTTGTATAAACTATTTGATCGTTTTCTCTTCCTTGTCATTATCTCTGTTCCTTGATAGCTTCTTCCTGTTTTCAATCTCATTGAAGTATACTTCTATAAAAAAATGCACATGTTTAATGTATATACATTTTGATAAGTTTAGACATATATGTACACCTGCAATACCGTCACCACAATCAAGGTAGTAAACATAACCATCACCTACAAAAGACTTCTCAAGTTTCCTTTTTCCTTTGATGGTAAGAACACTTAGCACAAATACTCTGCCCCTTAATGATTTTTAAGTATACAACACTGTATTGTTAACTATAGGCACAATGTGGTACAGATCTCTAGAACTTCTTCATCTAGTATAACTGTAACTTTATACCTATTGAGCAGCTACTCATTTCTTTCTACCCTAGCCCCTGGAAGCCATCATTTCATTCTCTGCCTCTGTGAGTTTGATATTTTTAAATTTTTATTTTAAAATTTATTTTTATTTAACTTTTTACTGAAGTATAATTAACATAATGTAATATTAGTTTTATGCATACAGTATGATACAACAGTTCTATACATTACTGAGTGCTCATCATGATAAGTGTACTTTTAATCCCCTTTATCTCTTTTACATTTATATAAATGGATTTATGCAGTACTTGCCTTGTGGCTGGCCTATTTCACTTAGCATTATGTCTTCCAGGTTCATCCATGTTGTTGCATGTGGAAGGATTTCCTTCTTTTCCAATAATGAATAACATTCCATTGTATGTCTATGCCATATCTTCATTTTATTTTACCAAGTTTTATTGAGATATAATTGACATATAGCATTGCATAAATTTAAGGTATACACTGTGATGATTTGATATATGTATATATTATGAAAAGATTACAATAGGACTAGTTAAAACCTACATAACTTCACATAACTACTTTTTATTTTGTGCTAACAATATTGAAGATCTACTCTCCTAGAAACTTTCAAGTATAATACAGTCTTTTAACTACAGTCATCACACTATACATTAGATTCCAGAGTTTATTCTTCTTCTAACTGGAAGTTTGTACCCTTTGACCCAAATCTCCCCATTTCCTCCACCCCTTAGTCCCTAGTAAACACTATTCTATTCTCTGCTTCTATAAATTCAGATTTTATACATTCTACACATGAATGAGAGCATACAAATGCAACACTTATTTCATTTATATAATGATCTCAAGCTCCATCCATAACATCACAAATGATAAAATTTCCTTCCTTTTTTAAAAATTTCTATTTATTTATTTTGAGAGTCTATTCCTGATGCAGGGCTCATTCTCACAAACCTTGACATCATGACCTGAACTGGAATCAAGAGTGGGATGCTTAAGTGACTGAGCCACACAGGCAGTCCAGAATTTCTTTCTTTTTTATACCTGAATAATATTACATTGTATACTTTATATCAAATTGCCTTTATATCTTTATCTGTCTGTGAACATTTAGGTTGTTTCAGCTATTGTGAATAATGCTGCAATGAATATAAGAGTGCAGAGATCACTTTGAAAGAGTGATTTCATTTCCTTTGAAATCACTGGATTACACGGTAGTTCTATTTAATTTCTGGAGGAACATCTATACTGTTTTCCATAGTGGTTGCACCAATTTACAATCTAACCAACAACGTGCAAGTGTTGCCCTTTCCCCACATCCTCAACATTTTTTTATTATTTGTCTTCTTGATGATAACCATTCTAATGGGTGTGAAACTGCTATTCATTATAGTTTTGAACTGCATATCTTTGGTTAGGGATGTCGAGCACTTTTTTATGTACCTATAGGTTTCTTTGTATGTCTTCTTTAAAAAATGTCTATTTACATCCTCTGACCATTTATAATAGCATTGTTTAGTTTTAGGGTTTTTCCTTCTACTCCCCGTGCCCCTCCTACTCCTTCTTTTTTTGCTGTCGAGTTGTAAGGGTTTGTTACATACTTTGAATATTATTATCATATAGATGGTTTCAAATATTTTCTCACATTCTGTATGTTGCCTTTTCATTTTGTTGATGGTTTCTTTTGCTTAGCAGAGACTTTTTAGTTTGCTGTCTCACCTGTGTTTGCTTTTGTTGCTTGTCTATTGGTTTAATGTCCAAAATATCATTTCCAAGGTATATGTTAATGAATTTTTACCTGCTTTCTTCCAGGAGTATTGAGGTTTCAGATCCCACATAAATCTTTACTCTATTTCAAATTAATTTTTGTTAATGATTTAAAATGTTTGTTTTATTCTTGTATATTGATAATCAATTTTCCAACATCATTCATTGAAGAGACTATTGTTTCTCATTAAATATTTTAGCTCCTGTCAAACATTGTCAATATATATGAGGATTTATCCAGGCTCTTGATTCTGTTCCATTGGTATATGGTCTGTTTTTTTGTCAGTACTATTCTGTTTTGATTATTTTAACTTTGTAATATAGTTGGAAATAAGGAAGGTAATGCCTCCAGCTTTGTTCTTTTCTCTCAGAATTGTTTTGGCTCTTCAGGATCTTTTGTGGTTCCAAACAAATTTTAAGATATTTTTTTCTATTTGGGGGAAAATTCCACTGAAATATTAATAGAGATTGCATTGAATTTATAGATAGCTTTTTGGATAGTATCAATGTCTTAAAGACATTAACTTCCAATCCAGACGTGGTGTCAGGATGGCGAGTGGTCTAAGGCGCCAGACTCAAGCTTCCGTTTCCCAATCCATAAACTAAGGGTATCATTTCATTTATTTGTGCTTCTTCAATTTCTTTCATCAAAATGTTATAGTTTTTATGCTTAGGTTATTATCAATCTTGATTAAATTTATTCAGAATAAATAATTTATTCCAAATAAAGTATTCTGAATACTTATTCGATTGTTTTGATGTTACTGTGAATGAGGCCGTTTCCCTTATTTCTATTTCAGACATTTCATCTTTAGTGACTAGAAATGCAATTGATTTCTGTATATTGACTTTGTATCCTCAACTTTACTGCCTTCATTTATCAGTCCTAACAGTTTTATGGTAGAATCTTTAGGATTTTCCCTATATAAGATCATATCATCTGCAAACTTCACTTTTTCTAAGTTGGGCGCCTTTTATTTCTTTTTATTGCTTAATTGCTCTAAGATTTCCAGTACTAAGTTGAATAGGAATGATAAGAATGGGCACCTTTTTCCTGATCTTAGCTGAAAACCTTTCAATCTTTCACCTGTGTGCTTGTCATAAACAACTTTTACTATGTTGAGATATGTTCCTTCTATACCAAATTTATTGAGAGTTTATCATTAAAAGATGTTAAATTTTGTCAAATGTCTTTTCTGAATCTATTGAGGTGATCATATGAGTTTTGCTTTATTTTGTTAGTGTGGTGTATCACATATAATGATTTATATATGTAGATCCATCTTTGCATCTCATGGATAAATCCTAATTGGTCACAATGTTATCCTTTTAGTGTGTTGTTGAGTTTGTTTTGATGAAATTTAATTGAGAATTTTTGCATCAATTTTTATCAGGGAAATTATTTATCAGGCTAATAGTTTTCTTGTAGTGTCCTTTGGGAAGAGGGTAATGCCAGGCTTGTAAAATGAGCTTGAGAGAATTTATTTTTCTTCAATTTTTTGGAAATGTTTGAGAAAGACTGGCATTAATTATTCTTTAAATGCTTGGTAGAATTCATCTAGGTGTGGATTTTTCTTCGATGGGTGGTGTTTGATTATCGATTCAATCACCTAATCAATAGTCTGTTTAGATTTTTTATTTCTTTACAATTCAGTCCTTGTAGATGATATGTTTCTAGGAATTTATACATTTCTCCTAGGTTATCAAGTTTGTTGGCTTATAATTATTAATTGTGTCTCGTAATCTTTGAAAATATATCATATCATTTTAATGTCTACTCTTTCAATTCTGACTTTTGAGGTTTTCTTTTTCTGTAGAAAAAATATTTAGTCTAGCTAAGGTATTGTCAATTTTATTTATCTTTTCAAAAAAGAAAACCTCTTACATCATTGTCTATTTATTTATTTATTTATTATTTATTTTTTGAAAATTAATTCTTATTTTTATGCTCTTTATTTCCACTCTGATCTTTGTTATTTCTTTATTTGTGCTAACTTTGGGCTTAGTGTTTTCTTCTTTTGTAGTTCCATGTGGTGAAAAGTTGTTTGATATCTTTCTTTCTTTTTTTTTAATGTAGATGTTTACCCCTATAAACTTACCTCTTAGAACTGCTTTTGATTTAGCCTTAAGTTTTGGTGTGTTTATTTCTATTTTAATTTTTTTCAAGTTATTTTTTCATTTTACATTTTGTTCTTTGATCTATTGGTTGTCTGGGAATGTGTTGTTTAATTTACACATATCTGAGAATTTTCCAGTTTTCACTCAGTTATTGAGTTCTCATTTTCTCACTGCAGTCAGAAAAAATACTTGGTAATATTTCAACCTTCTTAGATAGTCTAAGACTTGTTTTATGACCTTTCATATGATCGTTCCTGGAAAATGTTGTATGTGTATTTGGGAAGAATATGAGAAGATGTATTGTGCTGCTCTTGCATATAATATTCTATATGTCGGTTATGTTTCTTTGGTCTAAAGTATAGCTCAAGTTCAATGTTTCCGTATTGATTTTCTGTCTGGATGATCTATGGTGTATGATGTTGAAAGTGAGGTATTGAAGTCTACTATTATTGTATTGTTGTCTATTTCTCCCTTCATATCTGTTAGTATTTGCGTGGTGTATTTAGGTGTTTGGTGTTGGGTAAATAAAAATTTATGATTGTTACATCCTCCTGATGAATTCATTACTTTATAAATGTATAACTGCCATTTTGTCTTCTTGTTACTGCTTCTGAGTTTAAGTATTTTTTCTGATATAAGTATAGCTATGTTGCTTACATTTGGTTTCCACCAATATCAGTTCCCTTCACTTTGACCCTACATTTATCCTTGAGTTTTCTTGGCTTCTCTGTCAAATATTGGTCATATATGAATGAGTTTATTTCTTGGCTCTCAAATCTGTTCTGCTTGTTTCTCTGTTTTTATGTCAGTACCAACTGTTTTCATTACTATAGCTTTAATATACCTGGAAATAAGGAAGTGTGATGCCTCCAGCTTTGTTCTTTCTCAAGACTGCTATGACTATTTAAGGTCTTTTTGCTTTTATGTAAACTTTACAGTTGTTTTTCCTAATACTGTAAAAAAATTCCATTGGAATCTTAATAGAAATTGCATTGAACCCTAAGATGGCTTTGGGTAGTATGGACATTTTGACAATATTAATTCTTCTAATTCATGAACATGGGATATTTTTCTTTTCCCCGCCTTTTTCAATTTCTTTCATTAATGTTTTATAGTTTTTTAAAGTAGACATACTTTGTCTTTTTTGTTAAACTTTTTCCGAAGTATTTATTTATTTTTTGATGTTTTGTAAACGGGATCATTTTCTTTCTTTTTCAGTTAGTTATTGTTGAAGGATAGAAATTCTATTGACTTTTGCATGTTAATTTTGCGTACGGCAACTTTAATGAACTCATTGATTGGACATAACTTTTATTGTGCGTGGAGTTTTTAGCAAATAATTAGTCTCCCTGCCTGGGTGGAGCAGGAGAAATGGCTTCATAGGTGGCAAGGCTCTTTTTTTGTGGTCTTGACTCAAGTAAACTGTGCCCATTTCCGTAGCCAAACAGTGATACTGGATTTGCTCTTCCAAAGACCAGTTCTGCCTGCTGTATTCTCTGTTCAAGTGTTTCTGGGATATAGAGCCTCTAGCTGTTCTATCTAGGCTTTCTAGTTAGGTTGGCCCAGGACCTACACTCAGCAGTGGACAGGGTTATGAATGAGCTTCCTTGCCAAGGCAGAATGATGATTGGTCCCTATGTCCCCTGGCCAAATGATACCATTGGCTTTGCTCTGCAAATAATCAGCTCTCTCTGTCATATTCTGATCAATTGGTGTTGGGCCACGGAGCTTCCAGGTGTTTTACCAGTCTTCCTGGTCAGGTAAGGGCAAGGAGATACACTCAATGGTGAAAAATGCTCTGACTCAGCTCCTCTCACTGGGCAGTGGTAGACCAAGCTCCAGGGCTAACAAGATTCCTTTTTTCAGAGCCCAAATCATATACACCTGAACCTCACCAAGTTTTCTGGTGAGATAATGCCAATGTGTTGGCTCTGCTGATGAGCAAGGCTGCTGGTAAGGACTACTTTGGTACTACAGGAAGGAACTCAATCTGCCAAGGTCTGAGTGCTGGTTATTGCAAGCACTTCCTCCCTTCTCTGTCACAGATTCCCAGTAGTCAAGTCGCCTGGATTTCCCCAGAATCCCCATGGTGTGAGACCAGAGTGGGGACTCCCAATAGGTGACATAATGCAAGAGGAACTGAATGTTCATCCTGGGCTCTCTTTTACAAATGGAGAAATGGGGCTCAGGGGAAATCTCTCAGTGTGGTCCTCCAGCGGGTGTGGGGAAGGGGCAATAGGTCAGTGTGTAGCCACTTCTTTCTTTCTAATGCAGCTGGTCTTGTTCTCCATGATGTGGAGACAGTGGTGCTTCACCTTCACCCCAATGTTCTAGGATTTTCTCAGTGGTGTCCTGTCCATGAATAGATTTTAGTTTTTCTTCTTCTTTGGAGAAGTACAGTCAGAAATGACCTATGTCACAATTTGGTATGCCACTCTTCCTCCCACCTTCTATGTTTTTGATGTCCTAATTTGCCTTTGTTTATTTTTTGTATCCACTAACAAATTACTATAGCTGTAGTTATTTTCAATGCTTTTTTCTTGTAACCTTTACAGTTAAGTTTAATGGCTAATATTCTACCATACTGCAGCATTAAAGTTTTCTAAATTTAACTATATATTTGTCTTTACTTTTGTACTCTATTTTTTAATGTCATAATTAATGTCCTTTCATTTTGACTTAAAGAACTCCTTTCAGCATTTATTGTAAAGCCTTTCTGGTGGTGATAAACTCGTTCAGCTTCTCTTTGTTTTTGAGTTTTATTTCACTTTAATTTCTGGTGGACAACCTTGCTTGGTATTCTTTTGGGGCAGATTTGTTTGTTTGTTTGTTTGTCAACATTTTGGTATATCATCCCACTGTCTTGCAATGTTTTTGCAGAGATTGCTTTTAATACCTGACAGGATTCCCATGTATGGAAGAAATATTTTCCTCTTGCTGATTTTAAAATTCTCTCATTGTATTTGATTTTAGACAGTTTTATTATAATGTGTATTGGCCAATAGTACTGTGGATTGAAATTTTGCAGTGATTTATTACCTTTGTGAACTTGGATATTTAGATTCCCAAATTTCTCTAGATTTGGGACATTCTCAGCCATTCTTTACATAAGCTCTGCTTCTCTCTTTCTCTTCTGGGATTCCAACCATTCATATGCTAGCCAGATTATTGGTGTTCCATAGATCATATAATCATTCTTTTATTTTCTCTTCTTTGTATAATTTCAATACTGTCTTCTACTTTACAGATTCTACTCTTCTGCTGGATCTGCTATCAACTCTGGAATTTCTGTTTGATTCTATTTTCTGATCTCTTTCTATATCTCCATTAAACTCATTTTGTTTGTGTATTATTTTCCTGCTTTCATTGCGTTGTCTTTCTGTGTTTGTTGTTGTTGTTGAGAGCTCATGCACATTACACACATGTACTTGTGTGAGCAGGAGAGAGGCAGAGGGAGAGAGAGAATCTTAAGAGCACGAGAAGCCCTACTCCCCCCCCCCCCACCCCTGCTGAACATGGGGCTCAATCTTAGGACTGTGAGATCATGATCTGAGTTGAAATCAAGAGTCAGATGTTTAAGCAACAGAGCCACCCAGGTGCCCCTGTCTGTGTTTTCTTTTAGTTCAAAACAACTATTTTGAATTATTTATCAATTAAATTGCCAATTTCCATTACTTTGATTTACTGGAAAATTACTGTATTTCTTTCATGGTAATATGTTTCTTTGATTTTTCATGTTCCTAAATATTCTCTCTGCTGTCATTGCATTTTAAAAAGTGGTCACCTCCTTCAGGTTTATTGATTGGCTTCCAGAGAGAAATCTCTTGTTAGCCCTGCTAGGGATTCTGAAGTTTTTCCAGACCATTTCTATCGGTCTTCCTGTTCCACACATTTTGCTCTCTTTCATGGGAGAATGCTTAAGCCTTGTTTTTGTGCTATAAAGGCAGGCTGGTTGCTCAAAGCCTCCTTCTCTCCTTATGGCAACTTTATGGTTTCTTCCAGGTCTGCTTTCTGTGGGTGTCTACTGTCTGTCAAAGCTCACTCTTGTGGTTGGGAGCATGCACAGGGAGCCAACCACAGAGTGGAGTTTGTGTGAGTGAGATGCTTGAGCACCTGAGGGTGCCTGTGAGTCAGGTTTGGGGGATCCAGAGGTGAGGTGTTTTCAGCAGCTAATGTGCAGGCCTACTGCTGGAGACACTTAGCACTCACATCCCTGTTATACATTCAGTTCTGAGCCTTGGCTGTTGTTGTCTCAGCCACTTTCTGCCCTCTGGTCATGCAGCTTACTACTCAGTTCTCTGGATAAGACAAGAGAGAAATGGGCTTTTTGGACAGTATCCTGCACACCTAGAGAAGGTGGGTACTATTCTCACATGCTCTCACTCTTTCCCAGGGAAGAAATCTCAGGATGAAAAGGGCTCTCTTGACACTGACATATGTCTGTCCTGAAGAAGTGAGTGGTGCAGTAAAGCCAAACTGTCCCTTTTGCTCTCTGCAATGTATCCCATCTCAGATTTGTTGTTGTTGCTCCAACAGTGTCCTGGAATGTCTTCCATGGACTCCTGGACTTAACAAAGCCTCTCATCTGCGGATGGTCATCACATGGGTTTTCTTTTAATGTTGGCGGGGGAGGGGGTGGAGAGAGATGGTAACAAAACAGCTCCTACAATATTGATGTCGTCACTGTGATACTACTTCTCTCTTGCCAAATAGTTTTCAGGAAATATCACGTATTGTTTTTCGTTCTCTGATATATCCAATTATGTCAAAGTCTTTCTTAGAAAGCTTTCTCCTTTCTCAGTGAAAAAGTTTTTTCTTTTGTAGCATTTTAATGCAGTATTGACAAATGTGCATGTACAAAAGCTTTTCTTCCTTTTCCTAGGTAAATTAGAATAATTAGCAGTGTGGCACTCACTATTTTTTACCTGATATAGAGGGTGGCATACACAGTTTTTGTCTGAAGGACAGCATTTCTTATTCTCAGCATCTTCGTTAACTTTGTGCTTTATACAAATGCTGTTTTAGTTTGGACCAGAATATTCACTTTTGTACTTGACATGTAATCTACATTTAGAAGGATGCATTCATAAGGATATCTTTGACAATCATAGCTGTACACATAACCCCTGGTTCCCCCTCATCAATTCAGTTAATGTTTATTTGATTGTTTTAACAACCCCCCACCACTTTTGTTTATTTTGTAATGTTTATTTACTTTTTGAGACAGAGAGAGAGAGAGAGAGAGAGAGAGAGAGAGAGAGAGCATGAGCAGAGTAGGGGCAGAGAGAGAAAGGGAGACACAGAGTCTGAGGCAGGCTCCAGGTTCTGCACTATCACCACAGAATCTGATACGAGCCTCAAATTCATGAACCATGATATCATGACCTGAGCTGAAGTCAGATGCTTAATCAACTGAGGTGCCCATTAATCTTACTGATTTTAAGAGTAACATGTGCTATTGCAGAACACTTTCATTTC